>WNWK01037654.1:5000-18382 GCA_009830355.1 Cherax destructor | reverse complement strand
CTTGGTACACTACACATATGTCTCTCGAACCATTTATCTGCATACACCCCTATCGCTTCTGTAGATCGTAGCCTCTGACCTCTTGCATAACTTTCAAAGGGCTCTTCCACTTCCACACAATCCACCATCATGGCATCCCTTCTAAACCTACATTTACCCAAAACATTCTTCGACGGCCTGTCTCCCCACAGGACATCATCTAAGCTCGCTCTCAACCACAAAGCATTAAACCTTTCATTCTGTAGATCCCTTAACCTAGTTTTCAGATTGGAAATCTCCATCGCCTCTTTTCCCCCTCCCCTTTCATAACAATTATTTAATAATCCCTCTAGATAATTTTGCATCCCATACTTCCAACGCCTCTCCTCTACTCCCAACCTCACAAAGTACTTCCGTATACCCACCTTGGCACTCTCCTCCCACCACTGCACTAAATCCACACCACTCCTCACACCTCCCCAAAGATCCACCCACCACCTCGCAAATTCTGCCTTCCTATCTTCACCCACCACTAAACCCGCATTCAATTTCCAATACCCCATGTACCTTTTAACCACGCCCTCCCATTGTACATCTGCAATAACTGCCCTGTGATCTGAGAACCCCAGATCCACTGTCTGTACTCGTCCCACCCCCACCCCTCCTGCCACATATAACCTATCCAACTGAGCCTCATATTCATTCCTCACATAGGTATATTGCACCAAATCCCCACCTCCCACTACGTCGAGTAGGTCCGCACTTCCTAACAGCTCCCTCAAAGCCCCCAAAACACAACCCGCCCCCTTAGGTATTACATCCTTATGACGGATCACACAATTAAAATCCCCTCCTACTATTGCTACCTTTGCCAAACCCCCCAAAGCCGACACCATGTAATCATACACAAACTCCCGTTTCACCTGTTGCGATTGTTCCGCAGGCATATATATCCCCATGAAACTTACCCGTATACCACTCCAATCACCCTCTACCCTCACCACTCTACCTCCCCTACACTCCTCCCACCTGAGTAAGGTAAAAGGGCTCGACGCCTTTATAACTACAGCAACCCCTCCCTTTAGATGGCCCGAAGACCCTGCAAAAACATATACCCATTCAGCCGAAGTTCACTTCCACACCTATAGTTATGCTCTTGTATGAATCCCACTTGCACGCCAAGTCGTCTGAAAGTCCCCTCAACCCACTTCCTCTTGACCTCTGCCCGCAACCCATTGACATTAATCTGTACCTCACCTATGGAATCTGCGCATGGGGCTCTACATCAATAACTCATCTCAGACCACTAATAACACAACAAAAGGCAACAGTTAGAATGATAACAAATTCACACTCCAGACAACATACTCCACCAATATTCAAAAACCTAAACTTACTCACCATACAAGACATCCATACTTTTTACTGTGCCTATTACATACATAGAACACTCTATGCAAATATTAACCCACCACTCAAACTTCTCCTTACCAATTTTAACAGGACACATGACCATAACACTAGACACAGATCACTCCTCGATGTTCCCCGTGTCCATCTAACACTATGTAAAAACTCAATGCATATAAAAGGCCGAAAATTTGGAATTCATTACCTGTCATTGCCAAAGAAACCCTGCCTGTACCCCAATTCAAAACGATGCTAAAAAATCACCTTCTCACCCAAAGCTAAATGCTCAATATCAAACATTCTCAACAAAGTAGAATAATCACTTAATGTAAAAACCTGACTAATCACTTAAATGTAAAAACCTGTTATGAATAATACATACTAAGCTAACTATTACCTAACATTTACATTATAATGACCACGTAAACTGTAACTGCAATGCAACTAATTGTTTTAAATTGTTATCTCACTCAATTAGTTGCATTGCTGCAATTAATTGATATGTCCAACTTATATTCAAACTTTATAACTTAGATACGCAATTATACTTATTTTATAAATTGTCAACCATAACTTTTTACCATGTAGTCTAGAATAAAGTAGTCTTAAGAATGCCCGCAATGCACAGCATATTAGGGGCTTTTGGCATGTACATCTCATTAAGAAATATATCTTGTCTACCATGTATCATTGTACCATGTCACAATAAAGTATTATTATTATTATTATTATTATTATTATTATTATTATTATTATTATACACTGGAAAATAAATGCGCTGGTTTCCCTTTGGACCTCTGTGGAAGCGGCATCGCAGACCCCCCTTAAACCCCCCCTTCGCTACAGTTTTCCCCCCCTTTTAGACTTTCCCTAGCTCCCATCTTTCCCTTTGACGAAACTGTCTCCGGCTGCGCCACTTCCACTATAGGTTTCTTACACATTCATTGTGCAGGTGTCAAGGTGTCCTCACTCTCAGAAACAGTGCCCGCTCTCTTATGGGTACCACTTACCATATCCATAAGCTTGCTAAACATTTTGCTAATTGTGATAGGAGAGTGAAATTCATACGATTAGAAGCATACATGACCATTTTATGTGTAAAATATTCTTAAATTTTTATTCGTGTTAAATCACATTAAATAAATTTTAGTTTACCTCTTCTGAATGGCTTCAAATTTTAATATTTGATGCTACTTATAGCTGGTATAATATCCATTAAGTTTCGTTTGTGGTAGGCAACTTTTCGGTATAATAAAATAGTAAAAAAAAAACCTTGAAATCAATGGTTCGTGCCATAAGTGGAGAATGACTCGTCAGATTGGCTTCAAATTTTCACTGAGTCGTTCCCCAGCCTTGGTGGTGAACGGACGTGCGTACAGAGCTCCCTGGTGGAGGAGTCAGAGAACTTTGATTTTCTACAAGATGGCGGATAGATACCTGCGACGAGTACATACTGTATGCATTGATTTGCTGCAGGGAGCCGTGTATCCCAGCAATGCCGACGTTCTCTTGCCTTTAATTTTGAGAGACACATACGGGATATCTACAGAGGACATTTACGGGATATCCCTGAATGGATCTGCCAGTGTTTTTGTCAAGTTTGCATCCGGCGGTGTCTACAATGGAATCGTCGACAGGTATCAGGAGAAGAACATCGTAATCAACACAAATTTGGAGGTACGTCTTCGGGATGCGTCGGCACACTACTTGTGGATACGGATCAAGAATATTCCTTTTGAACCCGACGAGGTAGACATCAGACAGGTATTTTGCCAGTATGGGGTCATCCATGCTGCCACCATAGGGAGATTGGCCCATGGGCCATATGCAGGAATGCCAGAGGGGTCGTTCTCCCTTAAAATGACCCTGAGGAGGCAAATACCGTCTTTTGTTGTGATGGAGGCGTTCCGTACCCAGGTGTACGTGACGTATGCAGGACAGCAGAGGACGTGTCGACTATGCGGTGGCACTAGGCATATGGCAGCAATGTGTGATTGGCGACGGGGCCTATACAATGGGACTCGAGGTGAGGACGACGTGTGGACAGAGCCAGGTGCCCGAGAGGAACAGGTGCTGTTAGCGACACCTGTGGTAGAAGATATAATGGCGAATGCTGCGGGAATTGATAAATGGAGTGATGCTGTTGAAGCGAGTGAGGAGGTCGTGTTGACGTTGCCCCAGGAGTCTACGAGTGAGACTATGGAGGCGGCAGGGGTCACCCCTGAAAGAAGTCCACTGGAGGATGGGACTGAGTTCCCGGACCCCAGTCTTGAGGACCTGAGGAGGATTCTGGATAGTCCATTGCCGGGAGAGTTGCAGAGTAAGGTAGTGGAATCGGATGGAGATGTGGAGAGTCAGGGGGGTGTGGGTGTTGATGGTGCTGAAGTGGTCAACTGCAGGTCAGTGGTTGTTGCAGAAGTGGAGGTGCATAGGTCTCCGGGGTAGGGGGTCATGGAGTTTGAGAGTGAGTCACGTAAGAGGCCAAGTGGTGAGGCTGACGATGATGTGATTACACCAGGACAGAGGTCCAGTAAAAAGACCTGGGTGGACATAGCTAAGGGAGGGAAAGGGGGAGCCAAGGGGAAAGGTGGAGGTAGAAATGGAAAGGAGAGCCGAGGGTTTGGTAGTACTTTCAAGACTGTGGAGCCAGGATCTGTGAGGCCGAGAGGAAAACCCCATTGCAGAATTCAAGTGTTTGAATATGAATGTCAATGGCCTCCGAGCGGAGGTTAAGAGGAAATGGGTGCAGGCAACACTGAGACGTATGAATGTAGATGTATGCTTCCTACAGGAGCATAATTATAGGTGTGGAAAGGAATTAATGTTGAAAGGTTATAGGTTATATACAGGAGGTTCTGGGCATTTAAAGGGAGGGGTGATGGTGGGGGTACGGGAGACCAGCCCTTTTCATCTGAGGACATGGGAGGAGGGGGGAGGGGGTAGAATTGCTAGGGTGGAAGGTGAGTGGGGGGATATTCAGGTGTGTTTTGTTGGGGTGTACATGCCGGTGTGCAATGATCATAGGGTTAAGGAGGATTTTGTTCGTAATGATTTAGTCTACGCCTTAAGGGGCCTTCCTATGGTTACTATTGTAGCAGGTGATTGGAATTGTATAATTAGAGGGAAGGATGTCGAGCCTAGAGGGGCGGGATGTATGTTGGATGCCTTAAGGGAGGTTTTGGGGGCAGTGGGGGTGGTGGATGTGGTACAGGGTGGGGGGTGGAACGTGGGACACACCTTTGTACGGAGAGGATACGCGGCACGGCTTGATCGGGTTTATGTAACGCAGGATATACAGGTGGGCAGTGTAACCTGTGTGGAGATGGGTTATTCAGATCATAGAGGTGTTTTGGTTGAGTTAGGATGGGAGAGTGCAGTTAAGATTTATCCTAGTTATTGGAAACTGAATGTGCGTTTGCTGCAGGGTGAGGGACATCGTGAGGTTTTTGAGGAATGGTGGGGAAGATTGTGGGGTGGGGGTAATGGTATCGAGGATGTTGTGAAATTGTGGGATACACGAGCAAAGGTGGCAATAAGGGGATTTTACATGCGGATGGGGTCTGAGGATGGGAAGTTGAGGTATGGGAAGCAGAGGTATTTGGAGGAGCAGTTGCAGGAGTGTTATAAGGGGTGGGGGAGGTACCCGCAGGATGAGATTGATGAACTGCGGGGCCAATTAAGGGAGATTCAAAATGAAAATTTTCATGCCATTAGGGTTAGAGGGGGATTGGAGGATGTTTTATGGGGGGATAAACCCTCAGCTATGGTATTGCGTAAATTTCGGGAACGACGGAAGGGCATGACGATTATGTCCTTAACAGTGGATGAGGACTTAGATGGGTATAGGAGTGGTCAGGTGATATGTAACACTGAGGGCATGAGTTGCTATACAGATAGATGGTTTCAGAGAAAGTTGCAGAAGGGGTTATATAATCAGGAGGCATGTGGTTTCGTTTTAGGTAGCATCTTAGAGAGGATTAGTCAGGAGGACAGGAAAGGTTTGGAGGGACGTATTACTGAGGAAAAGGTATGGCAGGCGGTGCAGGGACAGAAACTTGGGAAGACACCAGGTTTGGACGGGATTTCGGGCGACTTCTATGTGACTCATTGGGAGGTTTTGTGAGACGTATTGGTGAGGATTTTCAATGCTATGAAGTCAAAGGGAAGTATGAGTGAAGAGCAGCGAACAGGGATAGTGGTTTTAATACCCAAGGGCCGGGGTTGCGGGACATTAAAGGGATATAGAGCGATAACTTTACTCTGTGCTGACTATAAGATTTTTGCACGTATTTTGGTGAATCGTATGAAGAAAGTATTAAATAATATTTTAGAGGGAGGGCAGTACGGAGTTCCTGGACGTAGTATGAGGGAGGGGCACCGTAGAATAAAAGGGTTTGTTGAAGGTAGGGAGGGGGAGTCGTGGGGTTGGATTGGGAAACTGCCTATGACAGCGTGAATAGGGAGATGTTGCAGGGCATATTATTGAAACAGGGGTTTAGGGAGGAGGTAGTGGGGTGGGTGGGGACGCTTTATGGCAGGGCACAGGTGAGAGTGCAGGTGAACGGGAGGGTGGGGACCGTGGTGGGCATGGGACGGGGGCTGCGACAGGGGTGTCCCTTGTCGCAGCTCCTGTTCGCATGTCTGCAGGATCTCTTCTATAGATTGGTGCAGGAGGGTGTGAGAGAGGGGGAGGGGACCCGGAATGTGCCCCGGGTATCGTCGGGTATGTTGATGACACCACTATCTTGGTGGGAAGCTTAGAGGGCTGGGCACTGTTAATAAGATGATAGAGATTTTTGGGTTGGCTACTGGGATGAGTGCAAATAGGGCAAAATTGAAATTGTTAGAGGTGGGAACTTGGGTGGGGGGAAGGCGTTGGGTCAGAGATTTGGATGGAATACAGTGGATAGGATAAAAATTTGTGGTGTTGTTTTTTGTAATGAGCCGCAAGTTGCACGGGAGTTTAATTCTTCTGCGGTAATAGAGGCAGCTGTGTCTTAGGATGGCAGGATGGAGGCCCGGGGAGATAACTCTTTTGCGAAGGGTCATTGTGGTAAATGTATTGGTTTACAGTAAGTTGTGGTTCATAGCTGCGGTTTATCCTCTCATGGAAGAGGATATTCGCGGCTGCAAAAGAGGGTTTTGCGTTTTATTTGGGGTTTTGGAAGACATTGGTTGCGGGAGAGAGTGGTTATGACTAGGGTGGCAAGAGGAGGTATGGGATTGATACCTCTGAGGAGGCAATTGATGGGGATTTACATGAGGCAGGAATTTTTGGCGAGGGGAGGGAGGGGAGAGAAGAGGTGAGAGTGGACAGGGTTATGAGGGAGAGCAGGCGGTGGTGGCATGGTAAGGATCTTCAGGTTTGTGAGGCACTCTTGCGACATCTCATAGTAGTCTCGGAACTGCGGAAAATGCGGGTTAAGGTGCTTGATAGGGTTGGAACTGGTGAGTTGGAGATACAGGGGGCGGCAGCTTATCCAAAGTATGATTGGGGGGGCTACGTGGTTTTGGTTAAAAAGGTTAAAATTGCTGGCCAGGGTGCGGGAAACGGGGTTTAGGTTTCTGCATAATATATTGGCCTCAAGAGCTCAACTTTTCATAATGGGTCTAATAAAGGACGGGCTATGCCAGCGCTGTGGGATTTTGGAAACGGCTTTTCATGTTATATATTTTTGCGAGGATTTGGCTAGGGTTCGAGAGTGGTTCGGTGGGATAATCAGGGAGGTGGGGGGAGGAGGGTTGTCTGTGTTGCGAGTTTTAAGTTTAGATGTTGCGGGTAGTGCTGAGGGTGTTAGGCGTGCGGTTATGTATCTGGTTTTGGATTATATTTTTGTAACTTGGGGTATGAGGGAAGTTCGGGCGAGGGGAGAATCCGGCTCTTGCAGCACGGTTCTTTAGAACAAAATGCAGGAATCAAGGACTTTACGGTCAGGCATGGGAGCAGGGGTTTTCGGTGGGGTATAGGCAGTTGACAATGGGGACTTTATTGGGGGGAGGGATGGGAATGGTACGAAAGGGGTTGGTCTCCCGGGGGGAGGTTTGGTTTAGAGTATGTGTTGATTAGGAGGTATGCATGAGTATGAGAGGGGGGAGGGAGAGGGCGGGGGTTGGGGGTTATGGGGTACCTGGTAAGGTCTGGAATACGTAAGTGTATGTGAGGACTTATATATGCATTTAGATGTATACACCTGATGTTTCACCTATAATAGTTTGGTTATAGTCTGTTCTTTCCCGTTTATTATATATATATACAAAGGAAAAAATCATGATTTTGGTTATATGTATTCATGTCATTCCCTCAGTATACTGATCACGTTGTATGTTTCAGTATACATTAATGTTCATATATTATGAATATTAATGGTCAAGGTTGTGTACAGACGAAAGAATGGTCAATGTAGTTCGACATTTGTCATAATTGTTCCCAATGTTTTGTTTCAGTCACAATGAGATAGTGAGGTGGTGAGAGTGTGGGTTCCAATGTTCTCATTAGGTTATAATAATATACATTATTAAAAATATTTTACCAAACGTTTCCTCATGATGAATGTAATAGTAAAATGGTAATGTGTAGGTTTCTTTAGGGTATATGGGATTGTAGGGGGGGGGGTCAAGTTTTTATGGATTTCCATTGTGTTATTAAATACATAACTTGTTTGTGCTTTTTTGGCAGTAAGTAACGTACGAGGTGCCTAAATATGTAAGTTATATATTGTTAAGTGCTTATTGTCAGAACGATGCATTGTATGTTTTTCCATAGTTGTGGATGTTTGTACGTTCGGTTGTTGGTTTGTTTTTGCGATAACCATATTTGTTATAAGGTGTCATATTGATGTGTGTATTTTGCATATTTCGTTTACATTAAATATTAAAAAAAAAAAATTCTCATGATTGTTATGGGAATAGGCACATTTAATGTGCAGATTTCTTTTAGGGTAGGTGAGGGTGAAGGGGGGGGTCATTTTTTTTATAATTCTCGATTTGATGTTAAATAAATTACGTGTTGTTCTTACTGGCAGTTAGAATTGTTCATGATGCCAATGATATGTATTTTTATATTGTCTTGTGCGTTATTGTCAGTTTGTTGCATTGTATTCAGGTTTCATTGTATTCGGATGGTGAGTTTTTTTTTTTTTACTTGGAATTTTGAAGCCGAAATTCATGTACTCACCTAATTGTACTCACCTAATTGTGGTTGCAGGGGTCGAGACTCAGCTCCTGGCCCCGCCTCTGCGCTGTCCGCTACTGGGTCTCTGCTCTCCCTGCTCCATGAGCTTTATCATACCTTGTCTTAAAACTATGTATGGTTCCCGCCTCCACTATATCGTTCTCTAAACTATTCCACTTCCTAACTACTCTATGGCTGAAGAATTGCTTCCTAACATCTCTCTGACTCATCTGAGTCTTCAGCTTCCAGTTGTGTCCCCTTGTTTCTGTGTTTCCTCTCTGGAACATCCTGTCACTATCTATCTTGTCGATTCCCCGCAGTATTTTGTATGTCGTTATCATGTCTCCTCTAACCCTTCTGTCCTCCAGTGTTGTTAGTCCTATTTCCCTCCAACCTTTCTTCATAGGGCATTCCCTGAGTTGTGGAACTAGCCTTGTCACAAACCTTTGCACTTTCTCTAATTTCTTGACGTGCTTGACCAGGTGTGGGTTCCAGACTGGTGCTGCATACTCTAGTATGGGCCTGACGTACACGGTGTGCGGTGTACATGTGTGTTTATAAACGTGGGTGTTTGGTTGTATTATTGTAATATCCTGTACTGGTTATAAGGTCATATTGATTTGTGTGTATGTATAATGTCTGTTTTAAATAAAATATAAAAAAATAAAAATTTCACTGCGAGTTAGGTTTTCAGAGTTCTTGGTTGGAACTGTTATTGGAAGACATGAGTCCCAATATTATCGAATAAATAGTGATAATTATTTATTTGAATTACTAAGGAATGCTTCTTGTTATCGATTTCAAAATAATAATTGTTTCGTCATAATTTTGACTGAATATTAGAAAATTTGAAATTTTATTGAAATTTAAAAAACAACGTAGAATCATAGGAATTTGGTTAAATACTGGCGAATGCCTTTTTTGATCGGCTTCAAAATTTCACCCTTTGGGGGATTTATTAAAATAAATCAGGGTTATCTTTTTCAACTATGTTAATTTCAATTCATCACTTTTATTAAATTGTGTCCCATGTAATAACTAGAGAATGCATCTTCTGATTGGCTTCAAACCCTAAGTGCTTATGAATATTAAATGGATGCATTTTTTATTTGATTTTGAGCTGTGAGAGTGAAAATTTGTAAACTTTTTTTAGCAAGTTTATCAAATTTGAGTGTCCTGAAAAAAATGAAAATCAAATATATTTTGTCTTACAGGATCGCAGAAATTTGGAAAAAAAAAAAATACAAACGAGAAAAATAAAAACCGCTTCTTAGGCGTTTTCAAAGTTAATGAGGATTGACTTCCTGTTTTGAGGGCATTAGTCATTCTGAGTTTAGCTTCAAAGTTGGTACTTCACAAGGAGAGTTTGAATTAGATTTTGGCACCGAATATCCTAATTTAACATATTTATAGGACTCCGGATATTAATTTCCATATGATAACTTCTGAATGCCTCTTTTTGACTCTCTTCAAATCTTTAGTGCTAATACTTAATGGCATTATAAACTTATACCGCACTCTGCACTATTCCAATCAAGTGCAGAGGTACAGGAGGCAGTGTTTCAGTAAGGGGTTAACTTTCTCTGATGGTGAAGCCACTGAAATACACCAAGTTGTATGTGTACTTCTCTGTAGGTTAAGAGATCATATTTCTTGTTTTTGGTACTTCCATATAATTATAAACTTACCTTTTCCACTTTCTTGTTCCATAGCGAGTCCCATCGCGCCTTGTACTGCACCTGAACACAATAAATCCTGCCTCTACCTCAACATGATCAAAGTTATTCTACATTCTGATGATGTTGAGGCTAAAATTAAAATTTCTGATCTTTTAACATCCAACTGTAACCTTGAGTATTGGTTTCAACCTCTCGAACAGCCTATACACACAGCCTGTATATATTTGTATATGTATTCTCATTAGTGTGGGTGTAATATGTATTTGTGCGTACATATCTGTATGTGAATGCATTTATATATGCATGTGCATGTTTGAATGCATGAGCATGAATATGTGTGTCCATTATTGTATATGTGGCCTCTGTGTACATTTGTATGTAGGTGTGCGTGAATTTATGTATATCATTATGTATATGTACATGTATGAGACTGTGTATGCATCCTTTTATATGTGTGTGAGTAATGTTTGTGTGTATGAATACATGTGTGCGCATTTATACATGTGTGAGTGTGCATGAGTGTACTTGTGGTGATGCTTGTACGCTTGTGCTTGATAGTATGTACTCATGAATGTATGTGTGCACGTGTGTACATGTGTATGTCTACATGAGTGTGTGCATTCCTCTGAATTTGTACATAAATTGTACGTGTGTGTATATGAATGTTTATGACAGTGTGTGTGTACATCTAGCGCTCCCCTCTTTCACCTGCCAACATTATACCCATGTCACCTACTTTCACCTGCCAACATTATACCCATGTCACCTACTTTCACCTTCCAACATTATACCCATGTCACCTACTTTCGCCTGCCAACATTATACCCATGTCACCTACTTTCGCCTGCCAACATTATACCCATGTCACCTACTTTCACCTTCCAACATTATACCCATGTCACCTACTTTCACCTTCCAACATTATACCCATGTCACCTACTTTCACCTTCCAACATTATACCCATGTCACCTACTTTCGCCTGCCAACATTATACCCATGTCACCTACTTTCGCCTGCCAACATTATACCCATGTCACCTACTTTCACCTGTCAACATTTTACCCATGTCACCTACTTTCACCTGCCAACATTATACCCATGTCACCTACTTTCACCTGCCAACATTATACCCATGTCACCTATTTTCGCCTGTCAACATTATACCCATGTCACCTACTTTCACCTGCCAACATTATACCCATGTCACCTACTTTCGCCTGCCAACATTATACCCATGTCACCTACTTTCGCCTGCCAACATTATACCCAAGTCACCTACTTTCGCCTGCCAACATTATACCCATGTCACCTACTTTCGCCTGCCAACATTATACCCATGTCACCTACTTTCACCTGCCAAAATTATACCCATGTCACCTACTTTCACCTGCCAACATTATACCCATGTCACCTACTTTCACCTGCCAACATTATACCCATGTCACCTACTTTCACCTGCCAACATTATACCCATGTCACCTACTTTCACCTGCCAACATTATACCCATGTCACCTACTTTCGCCTGCCAACATTATACCCATGTCACCTACTTTCGCCTGCCAACATTATACCCATGTCACCTACTTTCACCTGCCAACATTATACCCATGTCACCTACTTTCACCTGCCAACATTATACCCATGTCACCTACTTTCACCTGCTAACATTATACCCATGTCACCTACTTTCACCTGCCAACATTATACCATGTCACCTACTTTCACCTGCCAACATTATACCCATGTCACCTACTTTCGCCTGCCAACATTATACCCATGTCACCTACTTTCGCCTGCCAACATTATACCCATGTCACCTACTTTCCCTGCCAACATTATACCCATGTCACCTACTTTCACCTGCCAACATTATACCATGTCACCTACTTTCACCTGCCAACATTATACCCATGTCACCTACTTTCACCTGCCAACATTATACCCATGTCACCTACTTTCACCTGCCAACATTATACCCATGTCACCTACTTTCGCCTGCCAACATTATACCCATGTCACCTACTTTCGCCTGCCAACATTATACCCATGTCACCTACTTTCGCCTGCCAACATTATACCCATGTCACCTACTTTCGCCTGCCAACATTATACCCATGTCACCTACTTTCACCTGCCAACATTATACCCATGTCACCTACTTTCACCTGCCAACATTATACCCATGTCACCTACTTTCACCTGCTGACATTATACCCATGCCACCTACTTTCACCTGCCAACATTATACCCATGTCACCTACTTTCACCTGCCAACATTATACCCATGTCACCTACTTTCGCCTGCCAACATTATACCCATGTCACCTACTTTCGCCTGCCAACATTATACCCATGTCACCTACTTTCGCCTGCCAACATTATACCCATGTCACCTACTTTCACCTGCCAACATTATACCCATGTCACCTACTTTCACCTGCCAACATTATACCCATGTCACCTACTTTCACCTGCCAACATTATACCCATGTCACCTACTTTCACCTGCCAACATTATGCCCATGTCACCTACTTTCGCCTGCCAACATTATACCCATGTCACCTACTTTCGCCTGCCAACATTATACCCATGTCACCTACTTTCGCCTGCCAACATTATACCCATGTCACCTACTTTCACCTGCCAACATTATACCCATGTCACCTACTTTCGCCTGCCAACATTATACCTATGTCACCTACTTTCGCCTGCCAACATTATACCCATGTCACCTACTTTCACCTGCCAACATTATACCCATGTCACCTACTTTCACCTGCCAACATTATACCCATGTCACCTACTTTCACCTGCCAACATTATACCCATGTCACCTACTTTCACCTGCCAACATTATACCATGTCACCTACTTTCACCTGCCAACATTATACCCATGTCACCTACTTTCGCCTGCCAACATTATACCCATGTCACCTACTTTCGCCTGCCAACATTATACCCATGTCACCTACTTTCACCTGCCAACATTATACCCATGTCACCTACTTTCACCTGCCAACATTATACCCATGTCACCTACTTTCACCTGCCAACATTATACCCATGTCACCTACTTTCACCTGCCAACATTATACCCATGTCACCTACTTTCACCTGCCAACATTATACCCATGTCACC
>WNWK01037653.1:0-18383 GCA_009830355.1 Cherax destructor | reverse complement strand
TTAGCAAGAACTCATTTAAAATTAAGTCCTTTCAAAAAAATTTTATACGTTTAAAGACATATTTTTTCATATATGTTAATGAAAAATTTAAAATTTTTGTACCAAGAAAACTTTGAAAACCTCCCTAATTATTAAACAAGCGCAATTTAATTTGCTAACCCCAACTAAATATATTTTAGATACGTTAACATTAATTTAATAATAAAGAAACACAATGAAATATATATTTTCGTTAGGTTCAGAATGATTTTGAAAATTATTGCATACACAAATTTTCGCTTGTCTTATATGGCAAGAAGAGCGTTGCTATTTAAGCCAAAATCGAAGTTTTACCTAACCCAGACATATATATATATATATATATATATATATATATATATATATATATATATATTTTTTTCTTTCAAAAAATGGGTTTTCCCCCGGGGGGGTGGCACAAACAGAAAAACAAAAGTTTATTTTTTAAACTTTAGTAATGTATACAGGAAAAAGGGGTTACTAGCCCTTGCTCCCGGCATTCCAGTCGCTCCACGAAAATGGCTTACGGAGGAAGAATTTTGTTCCACTTCCCCATGGAGATAAGAAGAAATAAGAAAAAAAACTATATATGTAGAGAGAGAGAGAGAGAGAGAGAGAGAGAGAGAGAGAGAGAGAGAGAGAGAAAAAGAAAAATTTACTTGAATTTAAATTTTGAGATTTATGTATTCCTGATGTTTATTTAACAAGGAATTACAGTGTTAATGTTCCACTACGAACAGGCTTTAAAACTAACAACAACTAGTAACAGAAAAGTTTAAATGCGTCAAAGCAGAGATCAATTTTTTTTTTCCTGCTATTATTTTGCTGGCATTAGTTTCCTACGTCTATCAGAGCGAGTCGAAAAAAACTCTTCAGGAAGCTGGAAGAAAATAACTCATCGAAGCTAATAATTGCAACATGATATCCCCAGCAGCAACGAAATACGGTATTAAGATCCCTCTGGGCTGATTAAGAGGATTCTCTTCGCATCAGTCGATCTTCTCGAATGTAATTAATTCTCTCGGGAAAGGTGGGGTGTTGTATGGAACAGTGTAAAACCATGATACACCGAGCTTTACCCTTACCCAGACCTTTACTTTTTGGGGGGCCGTGTTGTAGAAATCTACCTTTCGTTGAACAATATCAATACCTAGCTGTAATGTGGGAATTTCTGATTCACCCAAAACCCCCATTAGGACTGGAACGTTGCATGATGTTTCTGTCAGTTCGGCACTATCAGATCACAACGTGATTTGACACTAATCAGGATGAACCGAAACGTCATGGAAAACTACCCCTAATAAGTGTTGGTTTTTCCCGCTACGGTATTGTGACTTTCTATTCTTTACTAATTTTAGATTTGTTGGGAAATTGTTTTCTGAATATAAATTCACATGCCCTTTATCAGGCGTAGCTAGGTAATACCATAGCAAGAAAGAAAATTTTTGGAAAAAAGTTAAAATTTAGATATTAAATGAAGCATTAAAAGATATTTTAGCTCAGCTCATACGGGGTTTATACTTGGGAATTTAAATTAATTTCTTAAGTATTTAACGCATTTTGTTAGGTTAATATATTTCTTCTTGGTATTTGACCATTCTACTTTGTATTTATCTAATTCTACTTGGTATAAAAAATCGTTCATACTTGGTACAACTCTATCGTTCTTTGTATTAAACAGAAAGAAAGTCGTTGGTATAACACAAAGATAGTTTTAGTGATTTCTCAGTGATAAACATTAGAAATAAAGAAAAACTCCACATAAGGTAACTGTTTTCATTGAATTATCAATAACATTCCGTCAAAATGTGGGAAAAAGTCTTCTCTGTAATGCAGTGTGCCATGGATAACTCATCTGTATATTTTTTCTTAGACATAATTAGCATGTACTGTTACGCATTCACGTATTTGCTTTTAGGATACCACTGCTTAACCACTAATCAACAAATAATTACCTATTTTCGATTACCAATTTTTAAGAAGAAAACAGTTATGCTAGTGGTGTCCTGTCATCATTATTGTCATTAGCAGTGTACCTTCTCTCCCAACATAAGACCTACGACAGCTGATTAACGCTCAAGTACCTATTTACCGTAGCATGCCTAAGACTTGCTCATACGTCACTTCATCCCCCATTAAGTTATGCAGCTGGTTCTCTTAAGTGCTGAGTTACAGAAATATACAGAAATGCACTCATCTACTTGTACTCACCAAGTTTTGTTTGTCGAAGCCGACTCGTAATTTCTTGCCGCCATTAAACTATTCTCTACCGCTTTTACTGATTCATGGCCTCCAAGAACCAATCACACCAACTGTCGAAATTGAACATGATGTTTTCCTTCCACTAACTCTTCGTCTACTTCGATCCACTTTCTCACTATCCTGTGAAGCAAAAGCCATTTATATATATCCTCGTTGCTCACTTTCGGCTTAGCTGATTTCTCTCATCATAATCAGTCCGTCTCTTTATGAACAGAAGTATCTTTTTGTATTTCTTTATATATTTTATCAAGTCCGCACTCCATGCTAGAGCTGCGTAATTCAGTATGGGCCGAACGTAAGTTAGAGAATATGCTTAGATGTGATTTCATCTTGAATAAATTTGCATTCATGTTTAAAGATCAAAATATTTGTTAAACACACGTCCTCCTCTTGAATCTCATTTCAACAGGAAGCGACTCAGTGTATGAAGAAATATTTATAATGTGTCTTTTTCAAGTACTTATTTATGGTTTTATATGTGGTTAACATATCTTCTCTTTTCTCAATATTCTACCTTCTATGAAGAGCATTTCCAGTCCATACACATGCGAAAAGGGGAATAGAGGCATAATTGGATGCTAATGACACAAATGAGTTACAAAGAAGAGCTGCTTCAGCCTTAATATGATCAGGAAGTAGAACTAGTTGGACGAGGATATTGTGGAAGTATATATAGTTTAAAGGATATATTCGATTATACTCATGAGGGATGGAACCTGTCAACTCAGTCATAAGCAGTGAAGATGCCTGAGCCAGACACTGAGGTTCGATTTCGTCAGCCACAATTAGACTAGTAAACCTATGTGAATACATTAACAAACACTCGGCACTTTATAAGAAATTTCACGACAAATATCATATACCTTCGCACTCCGTAAACAACGTAATACAGCCAGACTCCTTCCGCCCGCCATTACACACTTTGATGAATACTTAATCACAGGTCTCCGTTCCTCTTGCTGTAATGGCTGCGCTAATGGTGTTCGGAAACTAGCGAGGGTTTCACGACGCAGAAAATGAATCTCTATATCTCATGGCGTAGTGAGAGAGAGAGAGAGAGAGAGAGAGAGAGAGAGAGAGAGAGAGAGAGAGAGAGAGAGAAGAAGAGAGAGAGAGAGACAGAGACAGAGAGAGCAGAGGCAGATATAGACGTATCAAGAGATGAAAGCATCGTGAATATGATAGACAAACAAGCAGCGTATATCTGACTAGCAAATTTTGCCAGCCAGCCAGGTAAAGCAACATCTACAAAGATGTGTGTAGAGGTAGAACACAATATGGTACGTTGAATTTTTGCGGGGTGGATCCCTTGTATTTGCTTGTTATCAGTTGCGTACTGTTGAGTGGGTCATCATATAACTGAGATCCACGTCAGGAGACGTTATTCTTGACGAGAACAATCACCAAATAAAGCAACATGTTCTATATGTTCGTGTTCTAGACATAATACTGATATTCTCCAGTACTCATTTAAATCTTACCAAGGCATTGAGAATACGCATTAGAAATCCCAGTACGACATTAAGGGTGACGTAAAGATTTTGTTCTTAATTCCAAAAGACTTTAAAACTCGTTTTTATGGATTTTTTTGTTGCATCGATGAAGAGTACATTCTTAATGTATTATGTGAATATTTGTCTTTATAGTGAGGGGTTTGCAGTGTTTTGAGTAGAGAAAATTGTAATGCCAACCTCCTTGAGACAACCTTTACTTTCAGAGCCACTTTTGCCTTGGAATTTCATTCTCAGCTATGTTTTAATTTTGATTTAATATAATGGTATTTTCCATTTTATATTTTACTTTATTGTAAAGGGAAAGATTTTCATCTGCTGTTGACTACGTTTTAAGACGAAAGCAGAGAAAAGGTTAAAAATTTGTTTGGTTAAGCTTCTAAAATTTTCTGAGAGCGTAGCGTACGCACTGGGCACATAAGCTCCTATATAATTAGAGTAACAAACTATACTATATTACTGCTAGACCACTAACACTATCTGATAACGCCTATGATTGCCCTCCAACTCTCCAGCAGACGTCTGTTGGCAGTTTCATATCCTCAAACACATTAACGCTTTCCAATACCTGTTAATACCAAGTATTAACAGGTTTCTGACTCGTCAATACTCGCCAAAGCCCTCGAGCGAACGCTCAATTAAGGATAGATAAAATGACGCCTAAGAATACTGTTCTTCCACCAGAGTCTTCGCACTCGGTCAGGCATTGACGACTAACTGTTCATAAGACACAACGCTTTTTTACATTTAATATTTTTCTAGGCTAACCAGCAAAGACATGCATTTTTAAATTTTATTTTCAAACGTAACCAAAGTAATAGTTATAACGTCTTAAAAAACGTATTATCCTAGCTTCCACCGCCTTTGTAGAATTCGACTATTGACTAATTAACTTTTGTGACCCCTAAGAACAGCGTGAGTTCTAACAATGGGGGACCCATAATGGGAAAAAAGAAACTGGACGCTTGTGACTTGATAACTGTTTCAAGGATGAACCAGTTTCATCAGTTAGTATATTAAGTTTGCGAAATGTATTCAGAAAAACATTTGGACATCTTGGCGACATTCAACTTAATATTGCTTTTTCTTCCTAATCTTTCGTCTTTCAGTTCACATTATAATTTTCATTATTTTATTAACTTTCACCTCTCTTTTATCTACTGACATTATTTCCACTGTACTCTGCTTTAGTTTCCTGCTCTAGATACATTTAAATAATGATTTGACATCACAGTGACCACTCTGATATCTTGTATATCCAAACCTATCGTTCAACTTATTACCCACTGAAACATAGTCTAGCAGGCTTCTTTCCTAGCATATTTTAATATATCTTGTATACTCACTTATCTTTTTTTCTTTTTTTTCCTTGCAACATCAATGGCTTATTGCTAGTTATTTCCAAACGAAATTCAAACAAATGAATCTCACACTTCTGCAATAGAACATTCACCAAACACTTTCCAGAACTTTTTTATATATTTTTTTCCACGTCTAGATACGTAGACACTGAATATAATCCTTTTTTTTTTCATAAACCACTTTTAAATTAAAAATTCTAAACAACACAATTCACTAGGTTACACATGATTAAATTTCTCTATTTTTTCCACTCCTTTTATTTTTGTTTTACTTAGGCCTAGGGCATCAACGTTCCTTTCATTCATAGTATTAGCAAATACTGATATCCTCGTATCCCATCTATATCGATCCAAATTCAAGCAAACTTTCTACAAAAAATTCTTAATTTTGTATTTAAAAATATATGAAGACAAAATAAATCTCCTATTTCATATAATATAGTTGCTTTCTAGAACACACACATATATATATAGAACACATGTATATTTCTGGAACACATGTATACGTTTTAACGCTTCCCAGAGAAGCGTTAAAAAATATTAAAAAGAAATATTAAAGTACACAGATAATTAAAGTAAGTAGATGTTGACCTTTCCTCTTGCATGACCACGAGCCAGAAAATATAGGCAGGTAAACCTGCAATAGGTTTTCAGTTTTCAGTTCTTACGACAGGAAGGATAAACCTTGCATCCTAAGCCTGGCTCACTAGCCGATGTCAAGCTCACCTATATACGTCAGCTTCCTTCTAAACCTTCCCCATCCTGCGCCAACCTTAGCATCCTACGTCAGCTACAGTATCTTATGCTAATTTTGACCTTCTTTGCCAGGCTTAGCATTCAATGCGAGCTTCAGCATCCTACACCAACCACAGCATCCTACACTAGTCTCATATTTTATGTCAGTCTTACAATCCAACGCTAGTCTGACTCCACTCAAATTAACGAGATAATTAAAAAAAGAAACTGACGCTCATTGTCAACCACCTCCGGCTTACATAATGAAATTTTAACTCATCTGTCGAAATCCTCGGCCTTTCACTTCCAGAGAAAAGTAATATGCCCATTAAAAAGAAACTAAATGCAATACTCAACGCAGTACTTCGGAGTGACAATGCAATTACTGGATACATGAAGCATCTCATTTATTGACGAATGTTAAGTGCAGGGTATCAAATATTTGCTTACACCACATGAATGGACAATATCAGTTCACTCAGTAAAGTTAAAAACAAATGGTTAACTGCTATCATGGAAGATGTATTGCTTACTGGTTCAGAAGAGTATGACAATAACTGTTTATCTAAAAATACGATTTTTTTTTCTTTACCAGCACATAACTAAGGGGACATTCTAGTCCTCAATGCAGTATGAAAGAAAACTTTGTTTCTTCCATTAGATAGAATACTTCCACGAATCTACTTTAAATATGGATTGAGTGTAAACTTACAGTAAATACTTACACTGTAGTGTTTTTGTTTGGTTGTGATACACACACACACACACACACACACACACACAGTATGCATAGTTTGCAGAGTCTTGGAGATTATCAGGAGAGTGGTGGAGCACCTGGAACGGAACAAGATTATAAACGACAACCAGCACGGGTTCATGGAAGGCAAATCCTGTGTGACAAACCTACTGGAGTTTTATGACAAGGTAACAGAAGTTAGACACGAGAGAGAGGGGTGGGATGATTGCATTTTTTTGGACTGCAAGGAGGCCATCGACACGTTCCTCAAAAGAGGTTAGTGCAGAAGCTAGAGGATCAGGCGCGTATAACAGGAAGGGCACTGCAATGGATCAGAGAATACCTGACAGGGATGGAACAAAGAGTCAAGGTACGGGATGACGTATCACAGTAGGCACCTGTAACGAGCGGGGTCCCACAGGGGTCAGTCCTAGGACCAGTGCTATTTTTGGTTTATGTGAATGACAAGATGGAAGGGATAGACTCAGAAGTGTCCCTGTTCGCAGATGATGTGAAGTTAATGAGGAGAATTAAATCAGATGAGGATCAGGCAGGACTACAAAGACCTGGACAGGCTGGACGCGTGGTCGAGTAACTGGCTCCTTGAATTTAACCCCACCAAATGCTAAGTCATGAAGATCGGGGAAGGGCAAAGAAGACCGCAGACAGAATATAGGCTAGGTGGCCAAAGACTGCAAACCTCACTCAAGGAGAAAGATCTTGGGGTGAGTATAATACCGAGCACGTCTCCGGAAGCACACATCAACCAGATAACCGCTGCAGCATATGGGCGCCTGGCAAACCTGGATACCTCGGTAAGGAATCGTTCAAGACTCTGTACACAGTGTACGTCAGGCCCATACTGGAGTATGCAGCACCAGTTTGGAACCCACACCTGGTCAAGCATGTCAAGAAATTAGAGAAAGTGCAAAGGTTTGCAACAAGGCTAGTTCCAGAGTTAAGGGGAATGTCCTACGAAGAAAGGTTAAGGGAAATCGGCCTGACGACCCTGGAGGATAGGAGAGTTAGGGGAGACATGATAACGACATACAAAATACTGCGAGGAATAGATAAGGTGGACAGAGATAGGATGTTCCAGAGATGGGACACAGAAACAAGGGGTCACAATTGGAGGTTGAAGACTCAGATGAGTCAAAGGGATGTTAGGAAATATTTCTTCAGTCATAGAGTTGTCAGGAAGTGGAATATTCTGGCAAGTGATGCAGTGGAGGCAAGAACCATACATAGTTTTAAGACGAGGTATGATAAAGCTCATGGGGCAGGAAAGAGAGAGGACGGAGTAGCTGTTAGTGAAGAGGCGGGGCCAGGAGCTGAGTCTCGACCCTGCAACCACAAATAGGTGAGTACACACACACAGGGGTCAGTCCTAGGACCGGTGGTGCTGCTTCTGGTATATGTGAACTACATGACGGCAGGAATAGACTCAGAAGTGTCCCTGTTTGCATACGACGTAAAGTTAATGAATAGAATTCAGTCGGAGGAGGACAAGACAGGACTACAGAGGGATCTGGACAGGCTGCAGGCCTGGTCCAGCAACTGGCTCCTGGAGTTCAACCCCACCAAGCGCAAAGTCATGAAGATTGAGGAAGGGCAAAGAAGACCTTAGACAGAGTACAGTCAAGGGGGCTAAAAACTACAAACCTCACTCAAGGAAAAGAATCTTAGAGTGTGTATAATACCTAGCACATTTGAGGAGCACATCAACCAAATAATTGCTGCAGCATATGGGAGACTAGCGAACCTAAGATTAGTATTCTGGAATCTCAGTAAGGAATCGTTCCGGACTCTGTACACCATGTACGTCAGGCCCATATTGGAGTATGCAGCTCCAGTTTGGAACCCACACCTGGTCAAGCACGTAAGGAAACTAGAGAAAGTGCAAAGGTTTGCAACGAGGCTAGTCCCGGAGCTAAGGGGCATTTCCTACGAGGAGAGGTTAAGAGAATTCGATCTGACAACACTGGAGAACAGGAGGGACAGAGGGGACATGATAACGACATATACAATACTGAGAGGACAGGGTTGACAGAGACAAGATGTTCTACAGATGGGACACAGGAACAAGGGGTCACAATTGGAAGTTGAAGACTCAGATGAACTACAGGGATGTTAGGAAGTATTTCTTTAGTCACAGAGTTGTCAGGAAGGGAATAGTCTGGGTAGTGATGTAGTGGAGGTAGGATCCATACATAGCTTCAAGAAGAGGTATGATAAAACTCATGGAGCGGAAAGAGTGACCGAGTAGCGGCCATTGAAGAGGCGGGGTCAGGATCTGCGATTCGACCCCTGCAACCACAACTAGGTGAGTACAGTACAAAAATACATAAGCCTCATGCCTTACCTCTGAACGCCAAGGATGAAGGTGACCTCTCGCAAGTCACTTTCACATAGGTCTCACCAGTCAGTGGTTATTTCTTATTAAAACCAATGTAGTACCTTGTTTGGTGTTTAGGATTGCAATGATGTATGTGAAATTAATATATTTTGTTACGAAAATAATTTAGCATTTCGAGTTGACTTCAGCCTTTCTTTTTTCTGAAGCCTACATTTTGAAGGAGTTAGAAATAAAAGTTTCCCAGAGGCTGGTAGTCAGAACAAAGGAAATACTACTTATCTTTTCCTGATTAATCTGGAAGACTGACACCTTCACAAAATCAGTCAAGCCTACCTCTCTCTCTGAAATTTGTTCGATCATTTCTAATACAGTATTTAATATATACTTGTAAAACACACTCAGCAACTTGCACTACTGAAGCTGACTAAATACTTAGCCACACTACTTAGGCACCCCACTCGTAACTCTTTTTCATTTAGATACTTCCATTTTAACCATGTACTCTTATTACCCTTATCCTTTTCTTTCGTCTTCGTTCAGAACTTCGAACTGCTATTGCAAATATTTTCCCTGGCACTTATTGGCACTTATCCAGGTGCCAGAGAAATTTGTTAGCAGCGTTAAAAATTTTCATAGTTACTATTGGAACCTATAATATTTTTTCTCAAATTAAGTTTTGTCCAGCTCAAACTTACTATTGCCTTCATCCGTTTTCATTTATAGAGCATCGTTACATCGTTTCCCAGGCAATCATGACACCCAACATTGCATTATCGACTGCCGGTCCAGGATGTCAATACCGAGTCTCTCACCTCTTTATCTCCTGCGTACTGGATGTCCAACGCACACCATGATTGTATTCCCATGTTCTCCCTTGTCTTCTCACTCTCACCCTTGTCTTCTCAGCCTTGGGCTCATGCTCTTGTCTATTCATCTTGTTCTTGCCTTCCCATGCTTTCTGTTGTCTTCCCATTTACTCCACTGACTTCCATTTGATATCCCTTATCATTCAACGCTTCCCCTCGTTTACCAACTCTCACTCGTGTCCTGCCAGTCTCGCCCTTTTTTCCTAAGTTTGTGATTGTCTCTCCACACTTACGATTGCCTTCCAACGTTCAGTCATGTCTTCCCACATTCACGTATGCCTACCTATATTCACCACTGGCTTCCCACGCTCGCCTATGCTCATAGCATTGTGCAAAATCTATGAAATATCTCTGAGAAAAATAATAAAATAAATCCATGTAAACAGAATCACATAACATGCAGTTATATGAACTTCATAATATTAATACAATTATTGCTATTACAATTTCTTCTGCTGCTCCCAGTGCTACTACTACCACTACTGCTCCTGTTACTTCAGTTACTACTGTTACTACTACTACTAAGAGGTTAGGTAAGGTTCGTCAGGAAACAGGACAAGTGTTTCCTGACGCGGGTCTTAGTCAGATGATGACCCGCCGTTGGAGCTTTTTGGTCATCTGACCGAGACCTTCCGCTGGCTTACCGGTCCACCCCTTTAAAAATTATGGTCAGTTATAACCATTTTTTTACTGTACTACTAAGATTATATTAATAAAAATATCATAAATAACAATAATAATAATAATAATAATGGTTATTATTAACGTAATTATTATTAATGTTGTTATATTATTATTATTATTATTATTATTATTATTATTATTATTATTATTATTATTATTATTATAATTATTATTATTTTAATGTTGCTATTATATTACTGTTATTGTTGTTATTATTCCATTCCGGCAAATCACCTAGAATAGAATAATAGAATTGTTATTATTATTATTATTATGATTATTTAAATATTATTCATAGCGTTCATATTAAGAATCTGAGAAAAGTAATGGTAAGTGTAATTTTTATGAGGCTATCGAATGCACAACTTATCTTTAATAAAATTTTGCTGGATCCAAAAATATCTTTAGATTGTTGTTAACGAAAGTACGACGTTAGTTCCTCTTTGGCTCATTTGATGGTCGGGAAATTATTGGAGGCATCTTGTACTACATGCCATTAGTCCTAGCATCATGGAATATATAATGTCATTTGAGTTGGAATCATGATTTACCTTTTACCGTAATTCCTTTTGCAATATCAGGCAAACATGCTTTTAGTCAGATTGTTATTTAGTTTGGAGCCTTTCGATTGCTTTTGGATCAGTAAATGCTGCCATTTAAGAGTATTTTAATCCCTAAAATAAGGGATTATTATAATTTTTCCGTTTATATACACCGGATGTATTTATGCAATAAGGGCCTTGAACTAATCACTGTTATACAATTTATTTTGATCTCTTTGGGTTGCGACATTATTTCTCCCACCACAAATTTCAGAAAGCTGTAAGGCTATATGTTTTCTTGACGAGGTAAATGATGATTGGCCGCTGAGATTACCAGTAAAGAGCCAGGACCCCAAACTTACACTGTTGGTTACAGCGGCTCAATCAAGATCCCAAGCCAATATCCTGGCTCGCATTAGTTATCACAGCTGTGTGAGTCTCAGCAAGGTGCTTAGATTGTCGGGTGTGTGTGTGTGTGTGTGTGTGTGTGTGTGTGTGCGCACGCGTGATCGAGTGAAAGATTTATGTTTGTGGGGGTCGATTCATGTCACCTTTTCCTCTGTGAACTTTTTGTGCATGATAGACACAAACAAATAACATGACAAACAGGAGCGTGAGCAAACCTTCGTACACACACGCGAACTGGCAAACAGTGAACGAGTTGCAACATACCACTCCCCACCACCGTGGATCAGGTAAGGATCGCTGTTCTGTGAACGTGGTTTGAAAGAGAGAGAGAGAGAGAGAGAGAGAGAGAGAGAGAGGAGAGAGATAGAGTATGAATTTCTTGCTCGACATTACAAAAGAAGTTATGAGGTTTAAGCTCGCAGTGCATAACCAGTGCGACTGTGCCTCTGTTCGTTCGAGGAAATTTGCGCCCTCATCACGGCTTCTAATGAAACCTGGGTCTTCGTAATCCAATTCCACCTTCATTTCCTCTCGGTCTTACCACCTTCCACTGACTAACAGGATTTATCAAGCTGACCGTAGATGCAATATTGCTTTAGGACATTGCAGGAGGTCGTATCTTAAATTGATACCCGAAATGCACTTTCTGACGTATATTGAGGCTTTATATTGGAACCTATAACGTACTAATGAATTTTATTTTATGCCATTACCTGACAGAGTATGTGCCAGGATACTGGTAATTAGAATTAATTACCTCCAAATGGGAGTGAAGTTCGTTCTAGTAAAATTCAAACAAAAATTAGAAAGTATAAGTATGGAGTATGCTATGGGAAGTATCATTACAGACAAATACAAGAAAGACTGCATGAAATAAACCTCAATACATTAAAAGAATAGAAAACAGGATTATTGTTTATAAGGTACTTCGATGCGTCGATAGGATGGGCAACGCCACAATAGATGCCATAGGAAGGAGCAGGAGAAGGAGGTCCACTAATGTAAATCACCCATGGAACTTATGCATACGTAAGGAAACTCATCTCCGGTAATAGAGTAGTAATGAATTCATACGGACCGAGAATGACATAGCTTAACACCCACAAACTTGGCAAAGATTAAAATATGCAGCGGTAGTATGATGTGCTTACAAAAAATAAAAAAAAAAAAAACGATAAATTAAGAATGTACAGGAAATAATTTCAGTAGGTAAGTGATAAAATTACGCAGAAACTTGAACTCACGAAAACATCGTCTTGGAGGAAAAGAAAAAGGACAAAGTATATATAATCATAAAATGATTTGTTAAAATAGAGATGAATGATTTCACATCACTATCAACTTTGATAATAAAAAATCGTATTTAGAAACTATGAAAAAAAGAGCGCTGAAAGCACACTTGAAATTTATTCTAAACGTTTGTGCAATAGATTTGGTACAAAGGTACTTTCTTTAAATAAATATAGGTTTGTTTTGCTTTTGGTGTATTAGGTGATGTACAAATACTATCTTTGAGTGAATAAATGAATATTTTTTTTTTCACTTTTGTGTAACAAATGGCATAAAAATGCAATTTTTATGATTATTCTCTATAAATGTTAGGTTTATCTTTTTGTGGGTCTCAATATCTTCCCCAACATAAACTTGGCCTAATCCCACTCTTCCTCCTATAATCCCACTCTTCCTCCTAAATCCCACTCTTCCTCCTATAATCCCACTCTTCCTCCTATAATCCCACTCTTCCTCCTATAATCTCACTCTTCCTCCTATAATCCACTCTTCCTCCTATAATCCCCTCTTCCTCCTATAATCCCACTCTTCCTCCTATAATCCACTCTTCCTCCTATAATCCCACTCTTCCTCCTATAATCCACTCTTCCTCCTATAATCCCCTCTTCCTCCTATAATCTCCTCTTCCTCCTATAATCCCACTCTTCCTCCTATAATCCCACTCTTCCTCCTATAATCCCACTCTTCCTCCTATAATCCCCTCTTCCTCCTATAATTCCACTCTTCCTCCTATAATCCCACTCTTCCTCCTATAATTCAATTCTCAAGAAAGTTTTAATAATGTGAATGGTATAAACAAATTGAGAAGAGATTAAAGGAACTCAGCTTGGGGGACAGTAGGACTAGGGGTGATATTATAACAACGTACAAAATACTGAGAGGATGAACAGGGACAGATTCATTGATAGATGGGAAACTGGAACATGAGGGCACAGCTGGAAGCTGAAAACTCAAATTAGTTAGAAGGACGTT
Source organism: Cherax destructor (assembly GCA_009830355.1). Classification (NCBI taxonomy): domain Eukaryota; kingdom Metazoa; phylum Arthropoda; class Malacostraca; order Decapoda; family Parastacidae; genus Cherax; species Cherax destructor. The sequence goes on along the minus strand of WNWK01037653.1, from coordinate 4,642 downwards.
AGGAAGTATTTCGTTAGCCTTAGAGTTGTCAGGTAGGGAAGAACATCTTGCTCCTGGGGACTCCAACCTAAGGCACCTAAAATGGAGGAATATTGCAAATAAGTGGTAGCAGAGATAACACCAGGAGGCAGCTCAGATGAAAACTCGCAAACACACCAGCTTTTAAATCTCTGCACCAAATTCACCTTAAACTAGCAAATAATAGAGCCTACAAGATTGGAGAATACGCTGGACCTCATCTTCACTAACAATGATGATCTGATACGAAATGTCATCATATCAAAAACGATATACTCAGATCACAACATAATAGAATTCCAGACATGAATGAGGGGGTTCCAGATCGACAAAATGTGATCAGTGGCGAGGGAGCCTTCTCCAATTTCAACTTCAATAACAAAAACATAAGGTGGGACCAAATAAACCAAGTCCTAAATGATATAAAATGGGAAGATAGCCCAAGCATCACGGATCCTAACCTATGTCTAAAAACAAATTAACTATGTGGCACTTGAGGTTTGCTCAAGGCAAATTCCATGAAAATGGAGGGAAGATGTAAACTAGAAAGAGAGGTGCTCCCTATACAGGCGAAGGCAAAGAATAACAGAGCGGCTACAAGAGTCCAATATATCTGAAATACGTAGGGAGGCACTGGTCAGAGAAATAGCAAGCATCGAATTAAAACGAAAGGAATCTTACAGGAATCAAAAAACGCGGGAAGAACTAAAAGCCATAAATGAAATTGAAAGAAACCAAAGTATTTATTTTCTTATGCCAAATCAAAGTCGAGAACAACATCCAGTATTGGGCCCTACTAAAACGAGATGGGTCCTACACAGATGACAGCAAGGAAATGAGTGAGTTACTAAAGTCCCAGTATGACTCAGTTTTAGCAGCCGCTAACCAGACTAAAAGTTGAAGACCTAAATTAATTTTTATGAGAGTGCCATAGAACCTGGTGACGCAAGCCTATCTGACATTACCCTGACGCCACATGACTTCGAAAGGCGATAAATGACATGCCCATGCACTCCGCCCAGGCCCGACTCATGAAACTCAGTGTTCATCAAGAACTGCAAAAGCCCCTATCACGTGCTTTTTAACATCCTATGGAGGAGCATGGACACTGGGGTCGTCCGCAGTTACTAAAAACAACAGACATAGCCCCACTCCACAAAGGCGGCAGTAAAGCAATACAAAGAACTAGACCTATGCGCTAACGTCCCATATCATAAAAAAACTTTGAAAGGGTTCTAAGAAGCAAGATCGCCACTCATCTAGATAACCATCAATTACACAACCGAGGGCAGCATGGGTTTAGAGCAGGCGCTCCTGTCTGTCCCAACTACTGGACCACTATGACAAGGTCCTGGATGCTCTAGAAGACAAACAGAATGCAGATGTTATATACACAGACTTTCCAAAAGCCTTTGATAAGTGTGACCATGGTGTGATAGCACACAAAATGCGTGATAAAGGAATAACAGGAAAAGTTGGTAGATGGATCTATAATTTCCTAACAAGTAGAACACAAAGAGTAGTAGTCAACAGAGTAAAGTCTGAGGCGGCTACGGTGAAAAGCTCTGTTCCACAAGGCACAGTACTCGCTCCCATCCTGTTCCTCATCCTTATATCGGACATAGACAGGGATATCAGCCACAGTGCCGTGTCTTCCTTTGCAGATGACACCCGAATCTGCATGACAGTGTCCACAATTGAAGACACTGCAAGACTCCAAGCAGACATCAACCAAATCTTTAAATGGGCTGCAGAAAACAATATGAAGTTCAATGATGAGAAATTTCAATTACTCCAATAAGAAAAACGTGAGGAAATTAAAATCTCATCGGAGTATAAAACAAATTCCAACCACACAATGAGCGAAAAACTAATGTCAATGACCTGGGAGTGATCATGACAGAGGATCTCACCTTCAAGGACCATAACACTGTAGCAATCGCATCTGCCAGAAAAATGACAGGATGGATAATAGGCTGGAATATTGCTGCATACTAACTGCACCTTTCAAGGCGGGTGAAATTGCTGACCTAGAAAATGTACAGAGAACCTTCACGGCACGCATAACTGCAATAAACCACCTCAATTACTGGGAACGCTTGAAGTTCCTAAACCTGTACTCCCTGGAACGCAGGCGGGAGAGATACATTATTATATACACTAGGAAAATCCTTGAGGGATTAGTACCAAACTTGCACACGAGTGTCACTCCCAACGAAAGCAAAAGACTCGGAAGACGATGTAACATCCCCCCAATGAAAAGCAGGGTGCCACTAGCACGTTGAGAGACAACACAATAAGTGTCAGGGGCCCAAGACTGTTCAACTGCCTCCCAGCATACATAAGGGGGATTACCAATAGACCCCTGGCTGTCTTCAAGCAGGCACTGGACAGGCACCTAAAGTCGGTGCTTGACCAGCCAGGCTGTGGTTCGTACGTTGGACTGCATGCGGCCAGCAGTAACAGCCTGGTTGATCAGGCTCTGATCCAACATGAGGCCTGGTCACAGACCGGGCCGCAGGGGCGTTGACCCTGGAACTCTCTCCAGGTAAACTCCAGGTGAAGTGGTAAAGGCAGGATCCATACATAGCTTTAATTAAGGCTTTCGAAGCCAGAGAGAGTGGACCTAGTACCGACCACCGAAGAGGCACGTCAAGGAGCTGAGACTTGACCCTTCAACCACATATAGGTGCATACACACACATACACACACACACACACACACACACACACACACACACACACACACACACACACACATACACAAACAAACACATACACACACACGTACTCACAAAGTTGCACCTGTTTACCTAGCAGTAAATAAGTACCTTAATGTTATTATAATTTTATGCGTTGCCTTCTGGTAAAACGCTATATGCTAACAATGAAGACAGGAAACCACAAATGTTGCCCAGCTCTTGTAACTACTTTAAAAACAAAGCTGTACAGCGAAATTCCTTTTAAAACACAGTGGCCACAAATAAGAGATTCACCACATAATGATATAAAACAGTTTCTCCAAACACCGTCAGCACAGGGATGCAGTTCTTTGCAATCATTGCAGTTGCAAAACAAACTAATAATATTTGTTAACATTGCCGATAACCAATTTAGGCTGACCGGGGAAAAATTTATTCGTCCTAATTATTTGGCTTTTTTGTGATCGGAAATTTCAAACATACCAAGTGTTGATTGTTAGGTTAGCTATTCAATAGTCTGCATTAGTATTGTGTTTTGGCTGCCGTCATCTATGCAATTACACGAGCAACGCACCTGACTCACTGGGGCGCTGTCATGTGGCAACTCATCAATACCAAATATATTGTTATTGTTGTTTCTACAGTATGACATATGTTTGATGTTATATATACTATTGTTATATTACATTGCAAGAGACGATCTTATTATTGCATCTCACGAAGGTCAGAACATAATATTGTCATGTCTTTCACAAACATTTAACACTGATGTCAGTAAGGTTTAAGCTACATGCCAGATGTCGCTGCGAGTTTGGACCCCACACTTGTTATTGCTCCATTTTATGAACTTTTTTAAAGGGGAAACAAGTGTTAAAATATCACAACACTAAGGAAGGCTCCCATTAAACATGCGAGACAACGGAGGCAATGATGGTGGAGCATTCTTTTAACAATACCCAAGATAGTAACAGCTTTTGTGGATATGGAAATAGATGCAGAAGACAACTGCAATAGTCCACTACCATAATATATTTCAACTTCCACTTCCTAGATCCCATTACACTCCACCATGTCTTCCCAAGCAGCGCACTGCACTTAACTCCTCCACCAAGGAAACAATACCCATAAAAAAAGATAATCTTCGCTGGAATGTTAATAACATATTTTTTTAATCCGGACAGATGCCCAACAAATAATTTCTTGTAGAGAGTTCTTATAACGAAAAAACAGTAACCCTTTTTTGTGACCCTTGAATCCGTTCATGTTTCCATGTTGACTGCTGTCAGCTATGCTGGTGATATTTCAATTAATCTAGCCCCTTTCAACCCTTACCTTTCCTCTCACTTTCTCTTTTTTTCTCTCAGTTTTGTATACAAGGTTTTACAAGATTAGGTTAAGGGTTCTTAACTTTATTTACAAGCTAACAGTTGTTACCTACATCAGCTCACTATTTAGCTCTTCATTATTATAAGACATATAAATAGAGAATAGGATGAAGTTGGAGTCAACTGTGGCCAGCAATTTTATTTGGTCATCTGACTTTATCTCGCTGATACCGTTATGCTGAACGAACATGTTTCGGGCTTGAGTCAGAATTAATGACCTTAGATGAAGCGATGTTCCTGGGAAGGATACAGCCAGAGTGTAATTGCGTCCGTCTTGTTGTGTAGAAGCTCACTTCTCGCTGTCCTCGGAGTGGTGCTATGTAAGTGTGGTACTTAGAAAATATTGGCTTTGTACGTAACAGTAAGGCCACCCACATCCCTCCGGTTTCCGAAGGCTCTGCTAAAATGACGGATCTGTCCAGGTCGGGTCCAGGAGAGATGAGTTGTCTTGCCCTGTTCTCTATTTTGCAAGAAGTAGCAGATGAGACGGGGAACAGGCAATCCCAAAAAAGTGGAGCATACCAGTGAGCATATTTG
>WNWK01037652.1:0-18385 GCA_009830355.1 Cherax destructor | reverse complement strand
GCGGGGAGAGGGGGAAGGGGGGAGATGGATGATTAGTAGGGTAGGAGTGAAATGCTGGATAGTGCAGGGATAGAAGGTAGAAAGGATCGAGGTAGAAGGGACTGGGGGAGGTGCTAGAGGTGTAATCTTCAGATTTTGTGTATAAGTCAGTTTCTGTAAAAAAGTCAACAAGGGGTCAGGATTAAAGGGGGGTCCATCTGCAAGAAGGGAAGGAAAAAAGGGGGCCGCAGAGCAAAGACGCTTGGGGGTAAATTCTGCGTGCTCGTTGATAGAGGGGCAGTCCAAGAATTTTCGAACAGACACTGGAACCTGACAATGCTCACAGAGGGGAGGGCCCCATAAATACCCGGGGAAGGAGTGGGGCCGGGGGAGAGTGTAGTCTCCCAACCTCGACATTGGTGACAAGAAGGCCGAAACCTAAAACCCGGGTTTAATAGAATGAAGTTTTTTTTCAGAGGTCAGACCAGCGTTGTTCCCAAAGGGGGTGAAAAGGGGGGGTGTGCCGCAAAATAGTCCGTGAAAGGAACCCCTCTATATGAAACGGGAAGGTCACAGTGCCCCCAGAATCTGCCTTTCATTGCCCTGTATGTAAACATGACCAGGGACCCAACAAAGACAATATCTTTATGCTTGTAGAGATCGGCGTAACAAAGTTGGATACAAGAACTAGGGGGCGGGGTGTATAAATTTTTACGGATACCTGAAAAGCACTAAGGAGTCTGCGACCACTTTGGCTACAGGCATAGATGCAAAAGGATAAGTGCCCAAGAATGGCATACAATTCAGCTGTTATGCTAGCCGAGGGTAAAGATGCCCTCGCACCGCTGTGGAAAACCGAATCCAGCCGCAGCGACTTTGAACCATCGGGTACACTCGTGGGATGGGAAAAGAGACTAGAGGTGATTAAAAAAAACGAAAACAACTGTAGGTATTTGGGGTTTCTATTGGGAGGGGGAAAAGACATGAACTGTGGAACCCCCCAAGGGAAGGGAAAAGTTAATTCTACATGAACATAAAGGGGGGAAATGGGGAAAACAAAAGCGATCGTAGGAAGAGAAAAGGGACGGAGAAAACCGGGGGATGAACAATGAACCTCTACTAATGCCCTAACTCCTATATACTATGGAAGGTTGTGAAGGTCATGGGGGCCAACAAAATAGCAGAGGAATGAGCATCATGGCGATTGTTCAAAGGGTGGAATGTTTCCCCTGTATATAGGCTTTCAACAAGTGAAGAGCAAAGCACCGAGGATAAAAGCAATTCCTTGATGGATGGGACGTTTAGAAAAAAGTTCTGAATTATAATAAAGTGCTAAAACCTACAAGGGTCATACAGCACCGCAAGAGGCCACTGAATATACAGTGGAACCTTTGGTTTTTGTTTGCCCTGGTTTTCGCAAAGGTTTTTGACAACTTTATTTCCAAAAAATTTTAGTTTTTTTGTCTCCTTGGTTTCCAGCCACTGAACATGTCTGCGCCCCGCATCCTTTTTTGATAGTCTGGGTTTTTTGGTGGTAGTGATGGTGGTAGAGGGTGGTAGTGATGGTGGTGAGGTGGTAGTGATGGTGGTAGAGGGTGGTAGGATGGTGGTAGAGGGGGGTAGTGATGGTGGAGAGGGTGGTAGTGATGGTGGTAGAGGGGGAGTGAGGTGGAGAGGGTGGGCAAGGGTGGTAGTGATGGTGGTCAAGGGTGGTAGTGATGGTGGTCAAGGGTGGAGTGATGGTGGTCAAGGGGGGAGGATGGTGGTCAAGGGGGGTATGATGGTGGTCAAAGGGGGGGTGATGGTGGTCAAGGGTGGTAGTGATGGTGGCGGGTGGAGTGATTTGGGCAAGGGTGGTAGTGATGGTGGTCAAGGGTGGAGTGATGGTGGCGGGTGGTAGTGATGGTGGTCAAGGGTGGGAGTGATGGTGGTCAAAGGGGGGTAGTGATGGGGTCAAAGGGGGGGTGATGGTGGTCAAGGGTGGAGTGATGGTGGAGAGAAACCCCCCCTCCCTCCCTCCCCGCCATCTTCCATACGCCAAAAAGTCATCAATAAAGGTCTGATTTAAATGTTCATTTATCCATTAAAATTAGTGCTTTATATTTATTTCTCATTGTTTTCGTATGTAAAACTACAGTTATTCTCTATAAAAAGTATTTTTTTTTTAATATTTTTTTTGGGGGTCTTAATGGATTAATTTGGTTTTCATTATTTCTTATGGGAAATGTTGTTTTGTTTTAGTTTAATTTGGTTTTGTCAGACTCTGGAACGAATTAAAAAAAAAAACAGAGGTTCCACTGTATCTGGTACAATAATCTAGTTTTGATAAAATTAGGGCAGAATGCAGTCGAAGTTGAGTTCGACAATCAGCCCCAAATGAAAACTAAACCTCCCACTAAGAAACATCAGCTTTTAAAACCCAAGCTGAAAAGCTAAGAATATTAATTCATTTGCAAAAAAACAAGCACTAAACCCAAAAGGGTCATCAGCACTGCAATATTAATTCATAGTTCAATGGAATCATTGTTTGGAAAAATTAATAGTAACTTTGCAGAAAAATTCTGACTTGCTCAAGGGTTTTTTACAATAATTCCAAGTGACAAAAAAAGTATTTACAATTTAATTTGACCTATTTAAATTTTTTGGAGCAATTTTTAATTTGCTTCAAGGCAGAGAAGCTACCTGCCCATGTTATTACTGAGAATTCTTTTTACATGCAGGGGGGATAGAATGCTAAACCTGTGTTGAGTCACACATCACCTGAGGATTTTTTTAAAACAGTGGGGTATGCTAAACCCATATGGGTTTGGCAGTGCCTGTGGAGGCAAATTCAATCCAAAAAAGGGGAGGATACCTGGGGAGGGGTTCGGGGTCAACACCCTGCGCCCGTCTGAGACCAGGCCTTGTTGGGGATCAGGGTCTGATCACCCAGGCTGTTACTGCTGGCTGCACACAAACTGAGGGAAACCATAGCCCGGTGGTAGGTACTGACTTTAGGTGCCTGTCCAGTGCCTTCTTGAAGACAGCCGGGGTTCAATTGGTAACCCCCTTATGTATGGTGGGGAATTTAAAAGTCTTGGGCACCTGACACTTAGTGTTCTGTCTGTACTCGTGGTCCCCCGGTTTTTCGGGGGAAAATGTAGCACTCCTGCAAAGTTTTTTGTTTTCACAGGAGTGATTTTAGTGTAAGTTTGGTGGTAATCCTCTGGGATTTTCCCAAGTGTATATTATGATCTCTCGTCTGCACCCCAGGAATTAAAATTGGGGACTAAAACCTTTTCCCGAAATTTTGGCCCTTATAGTGCTTGTGTGCCATGAAAGTTTTTTGTCCCTCTCCAGGTCACTTTTTCGCCTGCCTTGGGGGCGGTTATGTACATTATTATTTTTAATCAAATAGAAGCGCTAAACCACAGGGTTTACAGCCAGCAGTATTAAAGCCTAGAAGAAGGGATTTAAGAGAATCAGGGGCTTGGCACCCCTAGTTTTAAGGTTTCTTTTCCATCATATTTTTCTTACGATCGGTAGATACATTGTTGTTTTGAAGGCAGCCCCTTGACATTCACTCCCAGGTCCTTCACATTATTTTTTCGCTCTATTGATGGTTACAATTTGTTGTATACTTTTAGATTTTTAAATTTTCCCTCAAGTTGTCCATATCTAAGTAGTTGTTTCTTCAATGAACTTCATTTGTTTTGAATGGCCCATTTGAAGATTTGGTTTATGTCCGCTTTGGGGTCTTGTGGGTCTTCGATGGAGGATACTGTCATGGTTTTGGGGGTCATCCCAAAGGAAGACACGGGCTATGGCCATCTCTATCAGATATGAGGATGAGGAATAGGGGTGGGACAATCTGTGCCTTATGGAACAGCTTTTCAATGTAGCTGCCTTGGACTTGACTCTGTTTATATTACTCTGTGCTTTATTTGTGAAAATTATAGATCCATCTACCAACTTTTCCTGTTATTCCATCACACATTTTGTGCGTATTACACCATGGTCACAATTGTCGGGCTTTTGCAAAGTGTGTATAAACTGCATTTGGTTTATCATCTATAGCATCCCGGGGCCTTGTCACAATAGTCCAGTAGCTGGGACAGGAGGGGAACCTAGAGCTGAACTCTTCTCCAGGATCAGGGGCTACCACCTCGAATACTTTTCTCCAAGGTTGATATTATTATTATAATCAAAAAGGCCTAAACCACCCAAGGCTGATAAGATTACATCTTTTTTTACACACATTTGTTCCCCCCGTATCTGACTGAAGAAGCCTCTTGTAGGTAAACTTCATCAATAAAAAACCCCAACTGTTACATGTGTCGTCTTAAATATTATAATAAAAATGAGCAATAAACCTACAAGGGTCTTTTAACCACGGTCTTCAATAGACAACAAGCAAACCAACCAATTTTTTTGACAGCTGACATCTGGGGACAGTGTTTATTTGCAGGCTATGACCCTTATTGAAGTACAGTGGCCCCTGTTTTGTTACCTAAAAACGAAAACAATTATGAAATTTTTTCAAGTTTTTTGTAAGTGTTTTTTTGGGGGGGTCTGAAATGACTAATCTAATTTACATTTGTCCTTATAAAAAAATTTGAAGGCCTAAACAGCATTCTGAAATTTTTCGGGAACCGAGGGTCCATGTACTAGATCAATGGGGCGCAGTTCCTGAAGAATAGGGGATTAGGTCTGTCAGAGGGAAAGGGGAGTACCAACCTTGGGTGAAGGCCCCGACCAACATCAAACATCCCCTTTTAAGAGAACATTTAACAAATTTAAAAAACACCATTAACCAGCAGGTTTAATACAAAAAAAGTACTGTTTTGAATTATAAATACTGTATTTTTAAAAAAAATCAGTAGTATTTCACCAGCAAAGGAACATTCCCTTTGGGTAGAAATGAAATTATAAATTTGGCAAACATGATGTCACACTTTTTTAGGGTTCATTTTCCTTTTTTTATATTTGCTGCAATTCAAGTCCCGAAATGCACACTTAGCATACTTCACTCCTTCTCCGGCACAATACTGTAATCCCGTCCCGATATGGTGGGTTTCCTTGGTCATCTAGAGATAAAGTGTCTTTATTCTTCTGACAGAGAACAATTACATCTTATTTCTGGCAAACATGTTACAAAATGCATCTTTGAGCAAATACAAAAAAATATAATCACAGTCACGTGGGGAAAAAGCATGTCTAGCAAATCACATTTAAGAACTCACCTTGACGATATAATTCGATACCATATGGGGGATTTTCCCGCACAAACTTTGTCACCTCCTCTAGGGGAGAGGTTCGAGTTTTGACATCTGCAGTCAAAAGAAGTATGTCATGGTAAAAAATGTGAGCTCCAGCTTTCTAACAAGTATTTCCGGAAATTTAAAAAAATATCTACAAACAAAAAACAACAGAATGCTTATTTTATTGTACCTAGTGAAAGCAAACATTATAAACAAAATGTATCAGTAAAAATTTTTTACCCCCTAATATAATGCTGTCAATACAAGATGGATACCACTTCCATCAGCCCCTTTGAATCCTCATTGTTTCTTCCTTCCATTCATATCTGTCAAACAAGTGTTAAAAAATCAGTAAATTGAAAGACCAATCTAATATTTATAGTCTTTTTTCAAAAATAAAATGGTATGTTTTTTGTTTTCTTTTTATAACAGGAAATAGAAGGTTAAAAAACACAAGAGTAAACTCATGCCATACAACAAGGAAAATTATTCACACACCATTGATGATTTCAGTTAAAAAAGCAACATAGGGCCTATGTCACACTAATTCATACTTGGGAAAATGATCAATGTTCAAACAATCTCTGGTTATAAAACAGCAAAAATGCATATTAAAACTAGAAACACTTTAAAAGAACCTTTTCAAATTTAATTTTACAAAAATTAGCAAAAGTAACCACAAGACAAATTTTCCCTTTTGAATTTTAATTTTTTTTAAAAATTTTTCCTTTGCAAAAAAATGTTGATATAAGTTTAAAATCTCTATTCTTTAACAAGGAATTTTTTTTTAAAGATAGTATGGTCTTAAATACGAGAGCTCCCAACTCAACAATTATGTAAGTGTATTTCTGAAGTGCTTTTGAAAGTGTTTTTTTGGGGGTCTGAAACGATTAACTAATTCACATTTTTCCCTTATGGGAAAAAACATTCAGTACTTCGAACAGCCTTCTAAAAAGAATTAAAACTCCTAACTCATCCCACTATACTTTAAAAAATGCAGCAGACATCAATTATTAATCACCCTCTTATTTGCAGCAATCTCTAAACTTGTCGGGAAACAAGTTTCCTCCAAAATAAAATGGGAACAAAATTTTCTCAATTAGGTCAGGTGGATCCCCATTGCAAAGTCAGATACCCACACCCTACCCCTAGTCAACAACAAGCTGTCCCCAAGCTTACAATGAGCTGATGTATGGCACCCTGACCAATTGCCCAGTGGGCTGTGTGTGATGAGGACAAGTGTCCTGGGAAGAAAATGAGAAATTTATTGCCAATGCTCATGGCAGGAACAAAGCAAGATATCCATACTTGTCCTTTGGCACAGAGGTCAGATTAGTTTGTTGTTGACTGATCATGCACTGAATAACTATGGGCTTTTTCCATGTAAAACAAAAACAAAATATATAATGTAAAATCTATGTAATGACATAGAAAATAAAACTTTACTAGTTTTTAATTCCACCAGCTATATGGACAGCAAAAGTCTGAGTCATCCAATATCGCTGTGTTCATCTAATCACATTGCAAAGTCTTTTCCATCTTCCAATGTAATCCCCTTTCAAACCTATTCTTCCTTTGTCTATAAAACTGTGGTTCAGGTGGGAGGTGGCTGCTATGTAGCATTACTGTATACATAAAGGTTGTTTTTTCACATTGGCTGTTTACATATTTTTGGCAAGCTTCCATTCTACATACCATACCATCATTGCTAGCCATTTTACAACATTACTGATCAAATTCTGAGAAAATTTAGAATAAGAGAAAGGCTTTTGTACAAGCAATCTGGAATTGAAGAATGAGAGACTTGTAAAATGGGAATTTTATTAAAAACGTTTCCCACTGTGGGGGAAAACGTTTCCCTTTAAAAAGTTTCCCCATATTTAAAAGTGTCTCAATCTTCAACTTATCAGTTTTCAAAATTTATGAAGTCGGGAAATTTTCTGTACTACTATATAAGAATAATTAAAAAAATAAATATGGGGGAAATCATAACAAGGGTTTGTGTATGTGTAATATATGGGAAACCATATAAATCTAGGGGGACCTGAAACGTCCAGAAAAGTTGTCAAGGGCACTCAAAATCACAGACCTGACTGTGGGCCACCAACTTTTCCAAGCCCGATAGTTATGCTGTTCAACCTAGTTGAATGGCTACCCCCTTGTCTGTGGTCACAGATTCTGGGATCACTTCTCAAGTGAATATCCCAGAAAATGACAAATACCCCCTATATTTACATAGACACTATGTTGGGGATAATATTCACACAAGCTGCCAGTTTGTTCCCCCAGGCCATAAGAAGACAATATGCATACTCAATACCATTACAATGTAAAATATAGCATTAAAATATTAAAAATCATCTCATCACCTGCTTCAAAATATTTTAATTAGTGTAAACTGCAGTTATTTTTTAAAATTTTAATCACAACTAAGCACCCAAACCCAAAAGGATTAGCTTTCAAAGACTTAAAAAATTTTATTGCAGTTAAAGATATTTATAATATTAAAATGCAATCAAACACAGTATCTTAAAATACTTTTCTCATTTTGGGATTAACCCCACACTTTGGGACAAAAACAATATTTTAACAATCTGATACCAAAAGAATTTATTTTTGGAAAAAAAGCATGAACCGTATTTTTAATAGTACAGGAAATTATCCAATTCCTTGGATCAAGGTAAAATTGCAGGGTATACTGGAACAAATGCTTTTACTGTATGTCATAAAAAATTTATTTTCTAATTATCAATAATTAGTTTACATGAAATAAAATATTAGGCATAAAACTGCATATGAGCTTTTGGGGAGACTAATCCTAATGTTATAGTTTACCTAAAACTGACATAGGCTATGGACTGGATATTTTAATTTGATTTAAAAAAAAGCTAGAAAAAAATTATAATTAGAAAAATTTATAGTACAGGGGAAAAAATTACAATTAGTATAGTACGGGGACCCACAGATTACGTCTTTTTTCTTAAGAATCTGTTCAAGTGCCATTCCAATGAATTTTTTCCCCATGGAAAATGTAAATTAGATTAGCCCTTTTTAGACCCCAAAATACACTTCAAAAGCACTTAAAAAAATAAACTTACATAAAAGGGATTTTGGAGACTATTGAAATTTCCCCTGTAATTTAAAATACTAGTACAATTTACAAAGACAATTTTAGGTGTGTAAAAATACTTTAAACTGATTTATTGATTTTAGGTTAATTGGGATTTCTTGAGTAGTTTAACTGGTTCTATGTTTCAGGCTAAAAATTTTAATAAGAAATGGTAAAAAACTGAAGAGTTGGATGATTTGGGTTCTGTTTGGTATAATTTTTTGGGGAGATGAATTTTTTTTTAATTATAGCTCTAAAATGATTGGCAGACAGGGAAACTTTTTTGATTGGGGGAAAAAAGTTCTAGATCTTGAGGGGCCTTTATGTGCATTGCATTTTTTTTGGGAGGGGGAAGGTGGACACGAGGGGTGTTGAAAATTTTTTGTTGCGTTGTGCCTGTGTTCTGTTGTAGCTATCAAGAAGTTTGAGAGGATGGTTTATTTGGAGTTTAATGTTCATAGTAGCAAATTTAAAAGGTCATGTTTTTTATATAAAGTAAATTCAAAGTCTTGAAGAGCAGAGGGGGGGGTCTGATGGAGGAATTTATCTACGAGCTTTTTTTTTTTTGGGTAATTAATGGGTTAAGGGATTAATTAGAACCCCCAAACATAAATACCATAATGAGGTAAGGGTAGATTAGGTGATATAGTGTAAGGAGTGCCTTTTTGGGGGCAAAGACTTGGGGGAGGATGCCTTGTTTTGGGTATGAAATTTCAGGCTGATCAAGATGAAGACCTAAAAATTGCCCTCAAAATCTCCTGTAATGAGGAAACCATTGATCCTAATGCTTAGAGACTACTAAAGAAATAGACAGTTTTAAGTTTTTAAATGTGCTTAGTTGTCTTTTTTTGTTGAAATTTTTATAGGTAAAGTCCTAAACAGTCATATTACAGTACCCGGCAATCTTTTTGGCAACCTCCTGCGAGGAGCAGTAAGAAGGCCATGGAGGAGTACCAGCTACATAAGTTCTGGGGTGCCATTCTGTTTAAAAGATGCCGCCCAGAGTTAACAGTATGGGCATACACACTGCAACGAAGGCAGACACTGAAAATACAAAAGGGGGGCATTTATCCAACATTCTGTACATACAATCACAGAAAACCTATTTAGTAAACCCCCTGATTTAACAGATTTCAAATTTACAAACAAAATCTGAGGGACAATTTATTTTTTTTTTTTTTTTTTTTATTAACACATGGGGTTTTCCCCACCAAGGCAGGGTGGCCCGGGAAAAAAAAAAAAACTTTCATCATCATTCACTCCATCACTGTTTCCAGGGGTGTTTACACTACAGTTATAAAACCAACATTAACACCCTCCTTCAGAGGCCGGCACTGTACTTTCCCCCCTCCCGAACTCAAGTCCGGTCCGGTTCTGAATCCCTTCATAAATGTTACTTTTTCTCACACTCCCAAAAGCACGTCAAGTAAAAAACCATATGCCTCCATTCACCCTATCAAATACGCGCCTGCTTGCTGGAAGTCCAAGCCCTCGCACACAAAACTTCCTTCCCCTCCTCCAACCTTTTCCAGGGGCCCCCACCCCGCCTTCCCTCCCCTACAGATTTTCCTGGTCCTCTGTCTCGTTTCCCTTCTCTCTACATGTCCAGAAATAATGGACAAAGCCAACTAAATTCAGAATTGATCCTTGTTACCACCCACTGGGAAAATGTGATTTTGAATTTAACGAAGTTAATTAAATTCAGAATTGTCTGTTAATGTTATGATCATGAAAAAACAGTCAGATTTAAAAGACAAAAAATAGCAGATGTCCCCTTTTCCCTCTAATTAGTCCACTAAACCAAGGTTTCACTGCAGTTACATATGGAAGTCCAATTTAGTATGTACATGCGCAATTTTCTTGCTGAATAATATGAAGCACACAGTAGTCATGTCAATTTCATATACTACTGTGGAACCTCAGTACTCGAACAATTCGATACAAACACTTTGTTCAGTAAACAAATTGCTCAGCAGTCACCGTTTTTGGCACTCAACCAAACAACCTGCCAAAACGTCATTGTAAACTATTTTGTTGTTCTTCGCTTTTTTTTATATTATTTGTATAAACAAGTCACCATGGGCCTAAGAGGGTTAGTGAAAACCCAAAAAAAAGGGAAAAATTTGGGTTTGGGGAAAAATTGTTCTGTCTTGAACAGCTTTCTGGAACCAATTAATTTTCAGTGCTGAGGTTCCACTGACACTATTTTACCACACAAAACCCTTCAAAACCTGAAACCTTTTTAAAACATAACCCCCAGTGGACACTATTAAATCTCTAAAAACACTACCAGTTGTTCACACACTTTTTTTTAAAAAAATACAGTCTTAGCATACATCACTTTTTATTACCTGAGTTACCCTTATATATGTAGGTTGTTACTTTGGCTTTTAATTGGGAAAAAATAAGACCCTTCTATACGAGCTCTTATACTATTTGATATATCATATTTGTGGGAAAGTAAAATTTTTACATGACCCGGGGAATGAGAGGTAATCAAAATTTTATCTGAGAAACAGAAGAATTCCCCGGCCAACATCAAGGTAATTTAAAGGACCAATATAGGGAAAAATTATCCACAAAATTATTTTACCCCATCAGTCCACGAAAATAAATCACCACTATACACATCAAGAACCATCACCCACCACCACCATCAACACTAATACAAAAATTTGCAAGACCACAATAATAGTGTAACATAAAATGAACAAATTACTGTATTTTTTCATATCTGTTCTATGGGTAAATGCTAAACAAATATTAAACAACTGAATATTACATTATCCCAATTTTTTTATATAAAGTGTATTATTATTATTGCAGTCAAACTCAAATAATAACTACGTTTTAAAAATTGTTCTAAAAATTTTTTTCTAATCCCTCTTTATATATTGTTCTAAATCTAGATAATATTGGCATTTCTTTGAAGGAATGCCGGGGAAAATAAATTTTGAAAAATCCATTACAAATTTTGAATAAATCCTAATGGTTAGTTTTCAATTTAGGAGTTGTGCACCAACCAAAAGAGGGTCACTAAAAAATCAAATATAAAATAACCAAAAAATGTCCCGTTATAAATTTTGAAAGTATAAATAAAATTTTAAAAATTATGTAGCTCAGATTTAGATTCAACTTTTCCCAAAAAAGCTATACAATCTTTATTTAGTGGCTTCTCTCTGGTTCTGGGGAATATCTTCACCACAGCCCGGTCTCCCGACCAGAACACGGATGTAGATTACAAAACACCTAGGAAAGTAAAGGACTGGGTACAGAATACTACAAAAAAATTTTTATGATTTATTGTTATCTTACATGTTCATGATACAGAAAGAAAGAAAAGCAATCCTGACAAAGTGCAGAAAATTTAATAGGTTTCCATTTCCCGTCATCTGGGGGACAATGTATCTTTTCTGCATGGGATGTCTATGAACCTACTACTGATGAAGTTATTTTATAATACATATAGTACAAAAAGCTGTTCCATACCATACAAAAAGTGTGATGTTTTTGCTCCAAGCAGTGGTGGTGTTGATGCTGCAAAGTTACTTCAGCGAGCACCTTGCCTAAAAGGAATGCCAAAAATTTTACAGTATTTTTGCCCCTAAGGTCAAAGTTCAAGGAAAAGCCATAAGATGTCACAACCTAATTCAAACAGGCACAAAAAATTCATCAATATTCAACCCCAAGCTTTCATAAGGTGTCAAACCATTTGCATGGAGGGGGGCAGAAGGAATGATAATTCAATTATTTTTACAGATGTCTCTTGTTTTTGCAGATGTGCTCAAGGACTTTTTCAATCAGACCATTTAAACTTAATTTGCCTCGAATCTTCAATATTTTTGTAAACCGCATTAATCTGATACAAATGGAATTTTTATCTCATGAAAATTCTTTTAAAAGGGAAATATATAATAGTGAATCGGCATAACGTTGAGGGAAATTTTGACTTTTATTTAAAACTCCTAAAACAAGCACTGAACTATAATGATCATTCAACACCGATAAAAGGGGTAAAATGCAAGGAAAAATACACAATTAACAAAGAACATATCGGGAAGGTAAAAATGACATTAAACAGGGTGAATAAATTACCTAAAAAAAAAATTTTTTCCCAACAAGAATTTTAAGTTGAAATTAATGTTTAGTACATACTGTCCCATTTTTCAATAAATTGAAAAAAACTGAAAAAAAAAACAGTTTCATTAATCAAAAAAGTACAGACGAAATTAGAAGACAGCTTTATTTAAATTAGTAAAAATAACTCGGGGTTTAAACCACCCCAAAATAACTCAAGATAGTCAAGAAATGTGGCTCGTTTCCCCTTCAGGTCTTCCCAGGATGCGATCTACAACAGTTGATTAACTCTTAATAGTCAGAGTATCTTAACTAGTAGGGGAACAGGGACAAGAAATCAAAGATGTCAAGTTCAAGTGCCTTTACCGAACAAATTTGCTGCCAAAAGGGAAAAATGTAAATTAGGGGTTAGTTGTTTTAGACCCCCAAAAAAACACTTACAAAAGCACTTGCAAATACACTTAAAAATTGTTTAAGTTGGGAGGTCCCCAAACCTGGGTACCACTGTACGTATATAATGTAATTAGAAATTTGAATTAAATTTGCCAGATATTTTTACAGGTTACACAAAAAATTATAAATCAAAACTTGAAATGTTATATAAACAGGATTAATTTAGAAATTTTGGGACAGACTTAAAAATGAGAAAAAAATTACAATTTGCCTCTAATGTTTTTCAAAATTAAGTCTTAAAAAAAAAATCTAAAACCATGTGTATAATGAGCAATGCCCTGCCTAAAAAGGAATTTTTTTTATTCTATATTACTATTATAGTAAAAATCGTTAAACCTGAGTCATACAGAGCTGTACAGAAATAGAAAAAGGTAAAATTTTTTAAAATTTTTAAACCCAAATTTACAACTTTTCAAACGGTTTAAAAGCACGGAGGGTAGGAAAAAAAAAACCACAGAACAGGTGGGGTTTGTACCCATGCCCAAAAACCCAAAAACCGCCGCCAGGGTTTTTGAAACCCCACTTGTTCTTTTCTTTTTCCAATTGTGTTATGATTTTGAGTCATGTTGGGGAAAAAACTGAGATGTATTGAAAAAGGGAATACAGTGGAACCTCGGGTTACTTTCATCCGTTCCGTGCCCTAGCTCATAAAACCCCCCCGTTCTTAAATCCCGAGTCAATTTTCCTCATTTAAATTAATTAAATGCCTTTTAATCAGCCCCAACAAATTCCTGCTCTCAGGAGGCAGGAAAAAATACATTTCCCAATATAAATGCTAATATAAATTTAAGGCTTATCAAATTCATCAAATTTGACATAAAAAACAATATAAATAACAGAAACCTGATAAAACTCTAGAATGAATAAAATATGTTATGTGACAAGTGGGGGCAGCCATTCTCGCCCCATGTTGTGGTATTCACTGTGCCATCTAGGGCGGCATTCTGAAACTCACTATTATAGTATTATATGTATTATATTACACAATTATAGTATTATATTATACGTATTATAGTACAGTGACCCCGGTTTACGATGGTCTCCAAACTCCCCCTTTTTACCCAAGTTTTTTTTTTTAAATGCTTTTGTAAGTGTTTTTTTGGGGGGTTTAAAAAGACTAGTCTTTTTTAAATTATTCCTTATGAGGATAAATTTTTTTTAAATGGATAAAACCTTCTGGAACAAAAAAATTTTTAAAACCCGGGGGTACCATTTTTATGTTATTCGTTTTATAGTATTATTTTACAATTATAGTATTATATTATACGTATTATAGTATTATATTATAAAAAGTATTATATTATCGTTTTAAAAATATTATATTATACGAAAAGTATTATATTATACGTTTTATAGTATTATATTATCGTATTATAGTATTATATTATACGTATAGTATTTTTATTTATACGTATTATAGTTTTATTTATACGTATTAAAAAGTATTATATTATACGTATTAAAAGTATTATATTATACTTATTAAAATTTTTAAATTTTATACGTATTATATTTTTAATTTTATACGTATTATAGTATTATATTATACGTTTTAAGTATTATATTATACGTTTTATAATTATATTATCGTATTTAGTATTATATTATACGTATTAGTATTAAAATTATACATTATAGTATTTTTATTTATACGTATTATAATTATATTATCGTTTTAAGTTTTATTTATACGTATTATATTATAAGGGGAAAGCGCTAAACCCGTAGGATTATACAGCGCCTGTGGGGGGAGGATGGAAGGTATTCAGGTTTAATTTAGGAACTGGAGCACAGATAAAATTTTCAAAAAAGACCCCCTCCCCCAAATCAAGGATTTTTTTTAAAATCAAAAAAAGGGCGCTAAACCAAAAGGGGTTTATACAGCGCCCCACATCAAAACCCCCCTTAAATACGAGCAAGCCGATCCTAAAAAACTCGCAGGGGGGCACTGTAAGCAGGGGTTTCCACTATCTTATTATTAATGGAAAAACAAGGATGTTTCCAAACATTTGCAACACTAGAGTATCCAAGTGTTACAAATGTCTTAACCATAAAGGAATATCTTAATCTTAGAAGAACAAGCCACACCAATGGGGAAATAAATCAGTTTTTTGGGTTACCCTTGGTTTTAACTATGTATGAAAAACCGATTTTGTGTACCTGTAACTAAATAAATTTATTTTACCCTGTTTGGCTTAAAAAACCTCTGGGTTGATATTCCAGGTTAACAGTACAAGTTTTTTAGGTTTCAAGACTGGCTGTCCGGCTGTGAATCCTCTAACTTTATTCAGGCACAGGTACACAAGTACAAAATTCCATACATAGTGAAATTTTTACAATCATAAATAACTGCTAAACCCACAAGGGTCATATAACATACATACCTGGAGGTTTAAAAAAAAGTTACCTACGATAATCCCTAAAAAAACAGTCAGTGATTTACCTTTTGGGGTTTTACTTGTGGGATTATTATTTTCCCCGGGGAGAAGCCCCAAACTAGTATGGGGATCATAAAACCCCGGCCTTGACCCAAGGGTAAAGAAACTCCAATTCCTTGGATAAGAACACGAATGGAAATAAGTCGTTTTTTTTAGGGGGGGGGATTATCTTAGGTAATTTAGACTTTTTACTATGCATGATTATTTCTACATCACATAATCCACCACATAATTCAAAAATACATTAATGTCCCCAATTTCCTGGGTTCCAACACTTGCCATTTAAAAAGAAGTAATTACCAGATAAACAACCTGGAGGAAGGGGGAGAGCCGTGGGGTGTGGGGGCGAGGGTAAACTGACGCTCCACCAACCTCAAAAATTTAGAATTATATTGGGAAAAATCCCCAACTGGCTTTACCCCAGAAAAAACACTTTATATTTTAATGGGTAGATGACACTAGCAGTCCATATTTTATTACGTTTGAAAAAAAAACTTTTTTTTTTTTTATATTTTTTTTTAACGCCTTGAAGATCATTATTTTTACATTTTTTTTTATATATTAAAGGAGCAGACTACAACCCTGGGGGGTCAGGGTTGAGGACAAACAATAAATATTACAAGGACCCCAATGGGAAAAAAGTCACTGACTTTTTTTTTTTTTGGGGGGTTATCCATGTAATTTACAAATAATACGCATTACCACATAAACTTGTGCGTGACCTAATTCATGTCCACATAAATAACCCCATTACGATTGGGCCAGATAAAAAACATGTAAAATGTTCATTACCACTCCACTGTAACCCTTTTCCATAGTTCCCAGTTATATACTAAGTCAAAATCACAACTTACTGGTGTCACTCTTCTGCCTTAACTTAGAAAGTTTAAGTTTATTTAAGTACGGTACACATAAGGTAAATTATGATAATTAGAATAATACCTAATAAAGTTATAAAACATTTTTTTTTTCTTAGATGACATTAATTCATGAACTTTAATTCTCGTTGCATTTAATATTCACATAAATATTTTTACAATCTAATTTCTCAATACAAATATCATCTGAAAAATAGCAAGTAATTCACAGAAAAAGGGAGTTTGAATTGGGGAATATCAAATGGGGGCTTTCTGTGTCCTTTAAAAAATACTTTATTGCCCTAAACTACAGTTTGTATACTGTTAATAAAATGACACTAAGTGCCAATTTTACATTTTTTTTGGCAACGTTTGTTTCGGGGAAATTTATAAAGCGGCTTAACAAAATTCCCGGAGGAGGGGAAACTTTACATTAAAAAGTCACTTATTTGCAAGTTCCTTTAACTTAACATATTGTCGGGAATTCTACCAACGTTAATAAAGGTTTTATACACAAAAAAATATTTTTTTTATTTTGAAGAGCAGGTACATGTTTACAATGGTATTACATAATGACAAATAAAAAAAAAAAGGGAAAAATATCTTTAAAGCTAGATTATGAATGTATGTTGTCTGAAATAAGAATAATACACAGTTTTACAAATTTTTGAGGTTGAAAGAATTAAAAAGAAATTTTCAGCATAATTATTACTTTGGATCACATGAAGAAAAAGGGTTTTTTTTTGGGATCTTTGAAGCAGCTAAAATAGAGAGTCTGGGGTTTTGTCTATGAGTTTTGGAGCTATCAAGAAAGTGTTTCAGGTCAGGAATGACATTAGAGTTTATTGTCTTGTATATTTTATTTGCCCGTAGTAAGAGGATTGTTATGTATATTATGAAGGGTTTTGGCTTTTTAAAAAATTGGGGGGGTAGCGATATTGTATTGCTGCTTTTTGTTGTGTTTTTTTAGTTTTAAAATTTGTTGTACTGGGCCCCCGGGGAAAATTCCCAATATGAATCATAGTCCTGGCTGTCTCTGTAGAGATGCCTTCCTTTGTCATTACACTGTCAAATACACCCCAAAATTCAGAACACTAAATGACTTTATCTTTTCTCGTCTCTTTAAACCCCTTCTTTCCTATATTTTCTTTGCCCCCCTTCTTCCAGGGGGGGTTCTGTCCCATGAATGTCCCCTTTTTGGTCCTTTTTTTTTTTTTTGCCTTTTGACTTGCTCCAACACTACTACCCTTACCACCTCACTACACTCCACTGTCGCCTTGTGTCTACCACTGTTACCCTTTTTACCACCTCTGCCACTATTTCCTTCCTTTTATTATTACTTGTTGGATCAGGCTCTGATCCAATATGAGGCCTGGAAAAGACCGAGCCGCAGGGCGGACCCTGGGAAATTTTTCCGGTATACTCCCCCTCGGTCTCCCGGGGATCCCCTTTCCCCTCTATGTATATAACTCCCCCCCTTCGCACTTCCTTGTAACTAGTTAATGGACAACCCGGGCCGAAAAAGTCGTCATAAGTTTTATTTTTTTTCCCTATGTGCTGGTTATTTTTGGGGCTTATCTGGGGTCTGGTTGTGGCTGAAGTACCGGAAAACTTTTTTGCAGTGTGTAGGTTCCCAAATCTCCCTGGGCCGACAGATAATGTTTGTAAATAATTTTCCCGTTTGCGGGTTAAAATATATATAATGGAAAATTGGGATAACTATAACCATAACTTTTTAAAAGGGGGGACCGGTATACCTGCGTTATCATTTGGGCAGATGTACCGCCCCAGTCAAATCCCCTCGATAATGTCCCCCGGAGCGGATCGCGGCGGGCGCCCGGGCCCCAAAAGGAGGAGGCGGGGGCAAGGGGGAGGAGCCGCCTTGCGGCGGTGATCCAACCGTCCGTCCACCGGTCCCCCCAGCCCACCAACCGTCGCCCTTTTGCCGCTTAGGGCTAGAAAGGCACTCCCCCCGTGGGGAGACTCCGATTCCGTCTCACCGAGTAAGTAAAGAAACGATTTTGAGTAGTGGTATTTCTTTACGGCCGCCCTGGGGAGGCGAGCCACCTCCCACTTATGCCCACCTCCCGATGTCTCACAAAAATCAGACTAAGTCAAATTTCCCCAAAAGGGTCTTTTTCCCCCTTTTTTTGGTGCAGGCCCGTTCCCCCGCCTGTGGGTTCGTAGATAGTAGATAGGGACGGGGGGAATCTCGTTAATCCCTTCATGCGC
>WNWK01037651.1:0-18386 GCA_009830355.1 Cherax destructor | reverse complement strand
TATAACTATAAGTCCCCCCACCTTGTATTACATGAAATAAAGAATTTGAATTTTTTAAAAATTGTTATCTCATTTAATTTAAAGTTGGAAAAAAAAATTGCTAAATAAATTGCTACAATTAATTGATATGTTCAATTTTATATTAAAATTTTATAACTTAGATATGCAACTTTACTTATTTTATAAATTATCAACCATAACTTTTTATTTTTTTTTATTATTATTATTGCTTTAATTTGTTTAATCTGATTTAATTAATTTTATGGAGTTCTAAAGAAATAGCTATGAG
This sequence comes from Cherax destructor, assembly GCA_009830355.1. Classification (NCBI taxonomy): domain Eukaryota; kingdom Metazoa; phylum Arthropoda; class Malacostraca; order Decapoda; family Parastacidae; genus Cherax; species Cherax destructor. The sequence goes on along the minus strand of WNWK01037651.1, from coordinate 18,097 downwards.
TTTGGTCGACTGTCCCAATGGAATTGGCCTAAAATAGGGCTCAAAGTCGGCAAAATAATCGATGCGTATATATCACTGACATCGCTAACTTTGCAGACCGTAATTCCGTAAGTTTTCAATCAAATTTCATACTTTTGGTGTCATTACAATCGGAAAAGATTCTCTATCATTTCATAAGAAAAATAATTTTTTTTTTTTCCAAAATTTTCCGACATAGAATGACAGTTTCAGAATGGGGCCTCCGACAGTCAAAGGGTTAAAAACATCTTATCTCACTTACGCACCCAACCGATAGCTAACCACATGAAAACTACTTTATCTTGCACATATCCACAGCAAAATACACTTATTGATATCTGTGATTCCCTTAATTTGCACAGAACTTACCAAAATTCTAATACAACTGTTGCTTCATAATTCTTAAGCTAGTCATAAGTTTGCCTAAACACTCCAATATAGAAACTGTAATATGCCAATACATCACCTTTACCATTAATATATAAACTAATTGTTAAATTCTTAAATGTTTAAATTCCAGTACCTCAATTTTGTAAACCTAGTTAATCACTACAATTACCTAACCTTACTATCTGTATAATCATTGTGTCACTATAGAGTAAGACCTATCATAAGACTGCCTGAAAAGCCTAGGCATACCTAGGCATATTATTGGCCATCTTGTAATATCAACTTTAATGTATAACTATAAGTACCCCCCACCTTGTATTACATGAAATAAAGAATTTGAATTTGAATTTGAATTTTAAATTGTTATCTCACTCAATTACAGTGGACCCTCGGTTAACGAAAAAAATTGCTACAATAAATTGCTACAATTAATTGATATGTTCAACTTATATTCAAACTTTATAACTTAGATATGCAACTTTACTTATTTTATAAATTATCAACCATAACTTTTTATTATTTTATTATTATTATTGCTTTAATTTGTTTAATCTGATCTAATTAATTTTATAATGAAGACAAAAGTACAAAACTGTTTAAAAAATGTCATGTCTAAACTATGTTCAAATTTCATAGCTTAAATACTCACCTTTACTCATTGTATACTATCTACAAAAATTCTTACAATTTAGTTTTAAGTTAATTTTAAGTCTGCCCAAAATGCCCTGCATACTAGGGGCTTTTGGCATGTACACCTCATGTAATCTCAATAACCAAATGTAATTCTTTGTATCATGTCCAAATAAAAATATTATTATTATTATTATTATTATTATACAGTAGTGTACTGTATATTGAAATAAACAATAGAGGAAATCAGCTCTAATATACAGTGGACCCCCGAGTTTCGTAAAAACTTCACTCCTGAAGTCTGCTCAAGCGCTATTACCGAACGAATTTACTCTCTTAAGGAAAAATGTCACGTAGGTTAGTCTATTTCAGACCCCCAAAAGTACACTTCCACAAGCACTTACAATATTATACTTACATAACTGTACGATTTCCGGGGTTTACGAAACTCGGGGGTTCACTGTACATTATTTAGGTATGAATACTGGTCAGAGAGCCCGTCGTAAGTCCGAGGCATTGGTAAACGAGTACATCGTTAAGTGAGGAGAGGCTGTATTGGGTTATCCTGGATTAAATCTACTTAATGTTCTGTGCCTGAATTCTTCTGTTAGTACATAAAATTATAATAAATCTGGAATGAATAAGTCATCTTCCTTCCAGTTCCACACCCTGTTTGCTGGTAGGGAAGTTAGTGGTGGAATAATAGGTCCTGATTTCATTGTTTGCCAATGCTAGTTAGCTAGGCATTCTGGTACATTGAACACAGTTATCACCTGTGTAAGTAACCATGATGCTCTATGTGGACCTGCCTGGCCTTAGACCATTTAAAAGGCATGAAGTGGCTATAGAAGATCCAAAGACTTGTACTTAGGTCAAAAATATTGGCAGGTCACAGATTTGAAGATATTAAAAATTATGTGCACTAGTACCACAGACTTTTTGACATCACCTGTGTACTAGTACATTGGACACAGTTATAAGGTGAACTCAGTGGGCAGTAAATGATCTCTCTATGTTTTCCAGGTCTGATATTTCTCTTGCATGGACCAGTGCTGTGAGCACAGATCAATATTCTTGATGGGAGAGCACAAGCATTATTTCTCTTGTTTTGAAAGTTCCCATTATACACTGTCACTTCTTTGGGGGCTTGATAAAGAATTTCTACAATACTATAATTGTATTTTCTCATATTTGAAGGTACATTGAGCTGGCCAGAGACAAAAAGAATGTACGCAGCCAAAATTTTCTTCAGGTGTTGCAGTACATCTCAAAAAATCCTACTGGTACTGACTTAGTCTGGGATTGGGTTAGGTAAGTCAAGAAAGATCACCAGTATGACTTAGTTGTTTAAGTTATGAAATATAGTTGGCTCTGTTAATAGCAAAGAATGTATTTCATATTTAATTTTTTTCTAGGTCAAACTGGGAGTGGCTTGTAGATCGTTATAGCCTTAATGACCGCTACCTTGGCCAGCTCATCCCAAACATATCCAAATATTTTTCAAAGACAGAAAAGTTGAAACAGGTAACTATAATAAAACTTTATATTCACCAAATATTTATTTAAATTGTGGAAAATAATATTTTTTTATTATTATTATTTTAACACACCAGCTGTCTCCCACCAAGGTAGGGTAACCCAAAAAGAAAAAATAATTTTCACCACTCACTCCATCATTGTCTTGCCAGAGGCATGCTGATGCTACAGTTCAGATGCCTTTTCCAAACTGCAAATATTCCTACCCTCCTTCAGAGTGCAACCATTGTACTTCCCACTTCCAGGACTAAAGTCCGGTTAACTGGTTTGCCCGAATCCCTTCGTAAATATTATTAAAGGATTCAGGCAAACCAGCATGTCAAGTCATAAAAACCACTTGCCTTCATTCACTCCTTTCTTACATACTCACACATGCCTGCTGGATGTTCATGCCTCTTGTATACAAAACCTTTACCCCCCTCCAACCTTTCCTAGGGTGATCCCTACCCTGCCTTCCCTGCACTACAGATTTATACACCCTCCAAGTCATCCTATTTTGCTCCATCCTTTCTAAGTGTCTGAACCACCTCAACAACACTTCTTCAGCCCTCTGTATAATACGTTTAGTAATCCCGCACCTCCTCCTAATCTCAAAACTGCAAATTCTCTGCATAATATTTACACCGCACGTTGCCCTCAGACACGACATCTCTCCCACCTCCAGCCTCCTCCTCCTTACTGCAACATTCACCACCCATGCTTCACACCCATATAAGAGTGTTGGTACCACTATATTCTCATGAATTTCCTTTTTTGCCTCAGTGGATGCTCTTTATATTCACAAACTCTGTTTGTATAAAGTGCAATACAGTTTATTATACAATAGGGAGATTGTCATATATTACTACCCTATAGAAAGCCCCTTAAAATGCAAATTATTTCTGGCAGCCTTAAAACTATATTATGAATATAGGAAAAAGTAAGGTGATGAGGATAACAAAAAACTAGATAATGAAACATTGGATATCAAATTAGAGGGAGGGAGTATGGAGAAGGTGAATGTATTCAGATATTTAAGAGTGGATGTGTAAGCAGATGGGTCTATGAAAAATGAGGTGAATCATAGAATTGATTAGGGGAAAAAGGTGAGTGGTGTACTGAGGAGTCTTGAAGACAAAGAACATTATCCATGGAAGCAAAGAGGGGAATGTATGAGAGCAAAGTTATACCAACGCTCTTATATGTGTGTGAAGCATGGGTGGTGAATCTTGCAACAAGGAGAATGCTGGAGGCAGTGGAGATGTCGTGTCTGAGGGCACTGTGTAGTGTGAATGTAAGGCAGAGAATCATGTCTGGAAATTAGGAGGAGGTATTGGGTTACTAAAAGTATTATCCAGAGGGCTGAAGAGGGGTTGTTGAGGTGGTTTGGACATTTAGAGAGGATGGAACAAAATAGAATGACTTGGAAAGTACAGTGGACCCCCGGTTTTCGTAATCAATTCGTTCCAGAATGCTGTTCAAGTGTCGTTACCAAACGAATTTGTTCCATAAGGAATAATGTAAATTAGATTAGTCTTTTTAGAGCACTTACAAAAATACACTTACATAATTGTTCGAGTTTGGAGCAGTAAGAAAACCGGAAGTCCACTGTATATAAATCTGTAGTGGAAAGGTTGGAGGGAGGGGGTGAAGGAGGTTTTGTGTGCTTGGACTCCCAGCAAGCATGTGTGAGTGTGTTAGATAGGAGCAAATGGAGACAAATAGTTTTTAGGACTTGACAAGCTGGAGGCCGGACTTGAGTCCTGGAGGTGGAAAGTACAGTGCCTGCACTTTGAAGAAGGGTGTTAATGTTGCAGTTTTATAACTGTATTGTAAGCACACCTCTGACAAGACAGTGATGGAGCGAATGATGATGAAAGTTTTTCTTTTTCTTGCCACCCTGCCTTGGTGAAAAACGGCCAATGTGTTAATAAAAAATATAAAAATATATAAGAATGCATAGTTTTTAAGACATTGGAGGTATTTACTAAGTCAGTAAAAGAAGCTAGGTACATGTGATGAATGAATGGTAAACAAGGACTTAGACAATACAGGTTGACAGAATTGTTCAACATAATTAATTGTTGTTAAGATCACATTAGGAAAAGTAGGTATTTTTTTTAACCCTTTCAGGGTCCAGATCCCCGATCTGAAACTTGTCCACAGGGTCTAAGAATTTAAAAAAATAAATTATTTTTTCTTATGAAATCGTAGAGAATCTTTTTCTGAAGGTAATAAAACAAAAAGTACGACATTTGATGGAAAATTTACAAAATTACACTCGTGAATTTTGCTGCGTCAGCGATATTTACACATCAGCGATTTTGCCCACTTTGATTCCCATTTTAGGCCAATTACATTATTCCAGTCAACCAAATTCTTAGCTATTTCGCTAGTATTAATTCTATTTTATCGATTGAGCGCAAGAAATCGCCCAATTAACTATTTCAACTACCCAATAAAGTGATCGAAATCGGTAATTTGGCCAGTTTCACACAAAGTTCAAACTATTCCAATTTCAAAATAGGGTTCAGAATAAACAATGCTTTATTAGTTATGTTTCCAGGCTTTTCAAATGAATTCCACTTTGACTTTTTATTCACACACAAAAATAGAAGATTTACTGTTATGCAATATTGTATTAATTGTATAAATAGTATCAGTGCATTCATGAATCCTCATTAGACCCACCAGCTGATGTGTATTGGACACATGACATTATTTGTTTACTCTTGAACATCCGCAAAAATCGAACATTTCCGCTACTTTGAGCTCAGTTTCAAACCATTTTCAGTACTAAAACCAATCAAGATCATCTCTATTTCTGTAATATATCTTCCATTATATCTAGTGAGACCAAGAAACCACAAATACAACCTTAAAAAGCATATGAAAATACATCGCAAAGTCGCTGTTTTAATAAAAAAAACAGTCTCAGTTTTTTTCTCATGCACTGCGTGCTGCAAGATTTGTTTTATATGGTGCACACTTACCACATAGATGCATTCTCTCATATCTAGGCCCAAATTTACTGCTCACAGCTTATCTGAGTGAGCTGAGCTCATGGTGTTGAACTACGGCATGGACCCTGGCTTCAAAGCCGTAGAACTACGAGACGGACTCTCAAAGAGTTAACAGTAACTTTGAAGCAGCTGACAGATAGAGAAACTCTGGAGTTTTCAGGTGGAGAGTTCCAGATTTTAGGTCCTTTAATGCACATTGAGTTTTTGCAAAGATTAAACCGGACACAGGAAATGTCATAGAGATTTTTGTGTCTAGTATTAATCCTATGAGTTCTGTTGCAACTATGAAGAAAGAGCTTCAGGGCAGAATTTATATTTGAATTTATTGTCCTGTAGTATATGTAGTACAGCCTCTCTCTCTTACCGATGTACTCGTTTACCGACAACTCAGAGTTACGACTGGCTCTCTGACGAGTTGTTATTGTATATGTACTATAAAATAACTTGGGTCATGAACGGGCAGCCCAGCATCTCAGCATCAAGCATCTTAACCCTTAAACTGTCCACACGTAGATATACGTTCACGTGCGTACTGCTCCGAACGTAGATCTACGTTTTATTTTTCATTCCTTCAAATTTAGTGCAATGGGCCTGAGTCGCCTAGACATGGGAGAATGGGTCTGAGCCTTCAGTGTACGCAGTATTAAAAAAATCTGGGACCACTTAGTACCTTGTGGGAGCACCAGTTCAATTTAGTGCCAGTTAGAGCAAATAGTGTGGCAAACACCAGGGATTCAATGATGTCATGTCGCATTAACACTCCCCTTATAAGAGGAAAGTAAAAATAGGTTAGATAAATACACGAGTGGCTGTGGGTGAATGTGAGTTGGACCTGACTAGCTTGTGCTACTAGGTCTGATGCTATGCTCCTTCCATCAGAGGATGTGACCTGACTAGGTGGGTCATTGGGGTGTGACATGGACCTGCCTTGCATGGGCCAGTAGGCCTGCTGCAGTATTCCTTCTTTCTTATGTTCTTATGTATTCCGCAGGCTGGCTGGCTTTGGCTGTCTTTCTCTGTCTCTCTATCTGTCTATATCTCTGTCTTTATCTTTGTCTATCTATATCTTTGTCTGTCTATATCTTTGTCTGTCTATATCTTTGTCTGTCTATATATCTATCTATCTATCTATCTATATGTCCTATATCTCTCTCTCTCTCACATGTACAAATAAGTACAGTTATTATACATAGTGTAAATTACCTAGGATAACCCAAAAATTCCAGGCAAGGTACTATACAATGGTTGTAGATATAAGACATAAATAAGCATGACTGGCAAGTAATACGCATCGTCACTTCTGCATCGTGTATAATACCTGTTGGCTTACGAGCCACACTCTGAGACTAGCAGACGGAAAGACACACACACACACACACACACAGGCACACGGAAAGACAGATAAGCAGAGTTAGACAGACATAAGCAGAGCTAAACAAACAGACAGATACAGACAGACAGACAGACAGACATATAGATAGACAGACAGACAGACAGACATTGAAAAAGGGAGGGTTCCCTCAGCACTGCTGACATTTATCAAATATCACTGGGCTGTCAAGAGTTATCTGACACTTGTCAACACACCATTCTTCAAGGAGATTCATATACTCCAGGCACACAGGCAGACAGAAAGACAGATAAGCAGAGCTAGACAGATACAGACAGATAGACAGACACAGACAGACAGATAGATACAGACAGATAGATAGACAGACAGACAGATAGATAGATAGATAGACAGACAGACAGATAGATAGATAGATAGACAGACAGACAGATAGATAGATAGATAGACAGACAGATAGATAGACAGACAGATAGATAGAGTGAAAAAGCAAGGGTTCCCTGCACACATTCATTCATCAATGTCACTGCCTTATCAGTAGTTATCTGGCAATTGTCATAACACCATTCTTCAAGGAGCTTCATATATACTCCAGGATGTCTAAAACATTGTTGGGACCTATAAATACTTCGTATATATTTATAGACAATAGTAAATGACCAAGGCAGGTGAAAATGTTCACCTGTTGGTGTGATTGTGACTATTTGAGTACTATTTCAGTACATAATATTAGTGTTAGATTGGCTATGAAATCACAAGAACTATTGTAAATTGTAATTATCAGAACATAAAATATATAAATTAAAATAAAAACTAGAAAAAAAAGTATATCAGCAATACTTCTGCAAGCGGCAGGACTTGATGTTGCCGTCAGGTGAGCATCCAGCACCAAGTTGGCGGGCTTATATCTCGGCAAGTACTGACCCTAATTTTTTTTAGCCTATCCTGTTTATAAAAATGCGCTCTTCATTTAATTTTTTTTTTTTTTTTTTTTTTTTTTAAATATTCGGAGCAGTACGCAGGTGAACGTATATCTACGTGTGGACAGTTTAAGGGTTAATCTCCTTACAGCCACTCAGTACACTAGCTTTCACAGTCTCAAAGACTACATATTTGTACAAATTTCCTGTTGTTTTTCCTCTTGGAAGAGGAAAATGGAAGAAGTATAAAAGAAGTTCATTGTAATGGGGTTAGTTATGCATCTCAGCATCAAACAATCTCCAAGACTACATATTTCGTCTATAAATTTGTACTTTATTATGCATCCCATAGTAGAAGATAGAGTTAGAAGTGCAGCAGCACTTGGAAGAGGAAAAACAAGAGAAAAATGGAAGAAGTACAAAAGAAGTTCACAGTAAAGGGGTTAGCTGGTGTGTTCGTATGTGTGTTTACATTCTCGGTGTATTATGGCAGCTTAAGAAATTATTAAAATCTGTGAACAAGGTATGTCAATGATAATAATAATAATAATAATAATTGCTCTGGAGTGCTTTAAATGTCAGCTACCAAACCTATATAAAATACTTATAACATTTAAAGCACTCCAGATCGATTATTTATTATTCTTATTCTTACTATTATAAATTATTATTATTGTAAATTATTATTATTATGAATTACAGTGGACCCTTGGTTTTCGTACAGCTCCCAACTCGAACAATTATGTAAGTGTATTTTTGTAAATGCTTTTGTAAGTGTATTTTTGGGGGTCTGAAACGACTAATCTAATTTACATTCGTCTTTATGGGAACAAATTCGTTCAGTTAAAAACTGAATCATATTGGAACTTTAGTAACTCACTCATTTCCTTGCTGTCATCTGTGTAGGACCCATCTCGTTTTAGTAGGGGCCCAATACTGGATATTGTTCTCGACTTTGATTTGGCATAAGAAAAGAAATACTTTGGGTTTCTTTCATTTTCATTTATGGCTTTTAGTTCTTCCTGCATTTCTTGATTCCTGTAAGATTCCTTTAGTTTTAATTCGATGTTTGCTATTTCTCTGACCAGATATATTGGCCTCTTGTAGCCGCTCTGTTATTCTTTGCCTTCACCTGTATAGGGAGCGCCTCTCTCTTTCTAGTTTACATCTTCTCCTCCTTTTCCTTAAGGGAATTTGCCTTGAGCAAACCTCAAGTGCCACAGAGTTAATTTGTTATAGACATAGGTTAGGATCTGTGATGCTTAGGCTATCTTCCCAGTTTATATTATTTAGGACTTGGTTTACTTGGTCCCACTTTATGTGTTTGTTATTGAAGTTGAATTTGGAGAAGGCTCCCTCGCGACTCGTCACATTTTGTGGATCTGGGGCCCCCCTCATACATGTCTGGACCTCTATTATGTTGTGATCTGAGTATATCGTTTTTGATATGATGACATTTCGTATCAGATCATCATTGTTGGTGAAGATGAGGTCCAGCGTATTCTCCAGTCTTGTAGGCTCTATTATTTGCTGGTTTAAGGTGAATTTGGTGCAGAGATTTAAAAGCTCATGTGTGTGTGAGTTTTCATCTGAGCTGCCTCCTGGTGTTATCTCTTCTACCACATTATTTGCAATATTCCTCCATTTTAGGTGCCTTAGGTTGAAGTCCCCCAGGAGCAAGATGTTGGGGGCCGGAGCTGGAAGGTTTTCCAGACAGTGGTCAATTTTCAGAAGCTGGTCCTGGAATTGTTGGGACATTGCATCCGGAGGCTTGTATACAACTATGATGACCAGGTTTTGATTCTCGATCTTTACTGCTAAAACTTCAACTACATCATTTGAGACATTTAGTAGTTCTGAGCATATAAGTGACTGTGATATACAGGCCAACCCCCCCACACTTCCTTTTGCCTGTTCACTCTGTCACATCTGTATAGGTTGTAGCCAGGGATCCATATTTCATTGTCCAAGTGATCCTTTATGTGGGTCTCTGTGAAAGCCACAAACATTGCATTTGACTCTGTAAGCAGTCCACGGATATAAGTTATTTTGTTGTTCGTCGCTGGCTTTAGACCCTGTATATTTGCAAAGATGAATGTCGTCGGATGGGTGGTATTGGTGGTATGGGGGGTCTTTTTTCCTGGCACTAATATCTGTTGTTCTGGAGTGGAGGCCATTGACTGTGGTTCCACTCCAGAAATGATTGCAGTTGGTGTACGATTTCTGTCATTTCCTGCCAGCTTTTTTTCCTTCCTGGCGCTAAAAAACCTCTCTCTCTGGAGTGGCTTTGGCTACCCAGGTTTTCCCATGGTCTGGATGTTCTGTGTCATCTTGTACCCTTTAGGTGGTGTGCCTGGCAATATAGGTTATAGCACTGTCGTTCCTGAACTGATGAGTGACACATTTCAGGGTGGAAAAGCTTACAGAAAGGGAGGTTGCATTTTCCTGTTGTCATATGGGCACGGCATTTTCTGGGGTGGTCAAAGTTGCATGTCCCATCTGTTTTCCCAGAAATTCCATGCCTGCAGATACCAAATGCATAATATTTGCATAGGCTTGGTTTGTGTTTTCCTGTCTCGTTTCTATCTTCAGCACTAGTGCTAACATCCCCTTTTGTTCCATCTCCAACACTAGTACCTTCAGGAGCACTGTCCTCCAGGACAACACTAGCACCCTCAGGAGCACTGTCCTCTAGGAGAACACTAGCACCCTCAGGAGCACTGTCCTCCAGGACAACACTAGCCCCCTCAGGAGAACTATCCTCCAGGACAACACTAGCACCCTCAGGAGCACTGTTTTCTAGGACAACACTAGCACCCTCAAGAGCACTGTCCTCCAGTACAACACTAGCACCCTCAGGAGAACTATCTTCCAGGACAACACTAGCACCCTCAGGAGCGCTGTCGTTCAAGACAGCCTCGTCCAAACCACCCATCTTATTTTCCCAGCTGTCATACCAAGTTGACATGTCTTTTAAGAAGGATCTTTTATTGGTGTTCTTGTCTTTTAATATAGATGCAATTTCCTCATACAGGTGTATCTCGTTTGGGCAGACCCAAAATCATCTCTCTGAGTTTATGTCAAGTGTGGTCACTGATTGAAAATCTCTGCATATACCATGGGACCATTGACCACAGAGATTGCAAGCAATCCAGGCCTGTTTTCGTAGTGATATAAGTTGTAGTAGTAGTAGTAATACAATAAGGTAGAACAATCAACTTGTACATGAGTAAAAGGTGATAAAAACAATTACTTGGGTAGTATTAAAACAGGTTAGACAAATATTTCTGTAGGAGGTTGGAAAAGAGAAGGCCTGTAGCAGTGTTCCACATCTGCGATGCGCTTGTGTGGTATTAACAGAAGCTATGTGATGGTAGGGTTTACTGTTTTCAGGAGGATTCTTGCTAAGACTTCAGAGATGGTGAAGCTGCCTTTATTTTGTTTAATTGTGTTAGAAACAGCGATAAGTGCTGATTCAAGGCACTTGCGTCTGCGGAAATCAGTTTCTTTGATTACTAATTGGGCGTCTTTGATTTTCATGAGGAGATTGGTGGAATTTCGGTGTTGTATGCAGGCGTTGTTCAGGTTATCGTTCCTACATGCATTAATGTGTTCTTTGAGGTGTGTTTCAAGGTTTCTTGCCGTTTCTCCTACATAAATCCTGTCGCAGCCTCCACAGGGTATAGTGTAAACCCCCGCGTTGACTGGTTCATGGTGCTTAGATTTTGTCCTGGTTAGATCCTTTATAGAAAGGCTGGAAGCGATGGCGACTCTGGTGTTAGATTTAGCAAGTACAGTAGACCCTCATTTAGCACGACTTTATGTTGCGCGTTTTGGGTATTACGCGATTGAAGAATTGCGGCACATTTTTATCTAACACGACGTAAACCTTATATTACGCGATTCGCTGGAGGGGAAAAATTTTGAGCCGCGGTCGCCTGCAGTAGGTTAAACCATTGAGTCAGTGGGGTCCTACTAAGGGTGGCTATGAGCCACAACAAGTGTTTAATGCTGACGAGACAAGTGTTTTCTGGAAGAAAATGCCAACATGAACTTATATCAGTCAGCAAGAGAAAAGTGCACCAGGCTTCAAGACAGCAAAGGATCGCTTCACCTTGCTCCTTTTGGGTAATGCATCAGGTGATTTCAAGTGTAAGCCCATGGTTATTTACCGCTGTAAGAATCCTCATGCTTTGAGGAAAAGGGAATTTGTTTTCCTTCGCACAAACTAAGTTTATTCAGGTATACAGAGATAGTTACATTGATTATCATACATAGCAGCATATGTGTAGAGAACCTAGGATAACCCAAAGTGTTATCCTAGAGAACCTAGGATAACCCAAAGTGTTATCCTAGAGAACCTAGGATAACCCAAAGTGTTATCTAGAGAACCTAGGATAACCCAAAGTGTTATCCTAGAGAACCTAGGATAACCCAAAGTGTTATCCTAGAGAACCTAGGATAACCCAAAGTGTTATCCTAGAGAACCTAGGATAACCCAAAGTGTTATCCTAGAGAACCTAGGATAACCCAAAGTGTTATCCTAGAGAACCTAGGATAACCCAAAGTGTTATCCTAGAGAACCTAGGATAACCCAAAGTTTGGGTTATCCTAGGTTCTCTACACATATGCTGCTATGTATGATAATCTTTGTAACTGTATCTGTGTATACCTGAATAAACTTATAGTTTGCAGGAAGAAAAGCAACCATTCCCTCAAGCGGCCGGTGCTAATGTTGTGGAACAGCTGGGGAGACCACCCGCCTTCCCATGCTACCCCTCCCCAACAACACCCTACCATCCCAGCATTCGTGCGTATTCCATACGCGTCAAGCCAGCTGTGTTTGTCAAGAATAAGAGTGAATTGTGTTTTGATCTTTAAATTACTATATCTTGTATCTGCCAAGCAATCATGTCACCCAGTAGGCATACAAGTGTTGCTCAAAGTGGCAAGAAAATGTTTAAGCATTTATTAAGTCTTAGAACTAACGAAGAAAAAGATATTAGACAAGACATAACCTGTGGCTGTAATGAAGTGTTACTTTGTACACACAAAAAGATGTAAACATAAGTTTGTGTGACTAACTTACTGAATGACTTGACTGACTGACTTACTGAATGACTTGACTGACTGACTTACTGAATGACTTGACTGACTGACTTACTGAATGACTTGACTGACTGACTTACTGAATGACTTGACTGACTGACTTACTGAATGACTTGACTGACTGACTTACTGAATGACTTGACTGACTGACTTACTGAATGACTTGACTGACTTACTGAATGACTTGTCTGACTGACTTACTGAATGACTTGTCTGACTGACTTACTGAATGACTTGACTGACTTACTGAATGACTTGACTGACTGACTTACTGAATGACTTGACTGACTGACTTACTGAATGACTTGACTGACTGACTTACTGAATGACTTGACTGACTGACTTACTGAATGACTTGACTGACTGACTTACTGAATGACTTGACTGACTGACTTACTGAATGACTTGACTGACTGACTTACTGAGGGGTGCCAAGCTTGACTGACTGACTTACTGAATGACTGACTGACTGACTTACTGAATGACTTGACTGACTGACTTACTGAATGACTTGACTGACTGACTTACTGAATGACTTGACTGACTGACTTACTGAATGACTTGACTGACTGACTTACTGAATGACTTGACTGACTGACCATGACTTACTGAATGTCTTGACTGACTTACTGAATGACTGAATGACTTAATGAATGACTTGACTGTTTGACTTACTGAATGACTTGACTGACTTACTGAATGTCTTGACTGTTTGACTTACTGAATGCTTGACTGACTTACTGAATGTCTTGACTGACTTACTGAATGTCTTGACTGACTTACTGAATGTCTTGACTGACTTACTGAATGTCTTGACTGACTTACTGAATGTCTTGACTGACTTACTGAATGTCTTGACTGACTTACTGAATGTCTTGACTGACTTACTGAATGTCTTGACTGACTTACTGAATGTCTTGACTGACTTACTGAATGTCTTGACTGACTTACTGAATGTCTTGACTGACTTACTGAATGTCTTGACTGACTTACTGAATGTCTTGACTGACTTACTGAATGTCTTGACTGACTTACTGAATTGACTTGACTTTACTTACTGAATGTCTTGACTGACTTACTGAATGTCTTGACTGACTTACTGAATGTCTTGACTGACTTACTGAATGTCTTGACTGACTTACTGAATGTCTTGACTGACTTACTGAATGTCTTGACTGACTTACTGAATGTCTTGACTGACTTACTGAATGTCTTGACTGACTTACTGAATGTCTTGACTGACTTACTGAATGTCTTGACTGACTTACTGAATGTCTTGACTGACTTACTGAATGTCTTGACTGACTTACTGAATGTCTTGACTGACTTACTGAATGACTGACTGACTTACTGAATGACTTGACTGACTTACTAAATGACTTGACTGACTGACTAAAATGACTTGACTGACTGACTTACTAAATGACTTGACTGACTGACTTACTAAATGACTTGACTGACTTACTAAATGACTACTTGATGACTTACTGAATGACTTGACTGACTTACTGAATGACTTGAGTGACTTACTGAATGACTTGAGTGACTTACTGAATGACTTTATTAAAGTTAGAGACACTCAGTACAACCATCGACTTCAGTTCCAGAATCTCTACTATCCACCTCAGCCCAGTAGGGCCACAGCATAACTCTCCACTCTCTTCACAATCATCCACAAACATTAGCACCCACAATTTAAGGTAAATACTATTATTTCTGTTACATTTGTAGTCTTAAGCAGTAAAAACAACATAATACATCACGATAATGAACTACAATTACATATTCTCTCTTATATTTGTAAGATCTGTTGGTCTAAAAAAAACTTGTTTTGCTTTTTGGGGACTCTCAGGAACGTAACCCTATTTTTCCCATAAGTTCTTTTAATTATCTAACACGATTTTAGCTAACACGACGTTTTCAGGAACGTAACTACCGTGCTAAATGAGGGCCTACTGTACTTTAGAAATGTTTGATGCAACCTGGCTGTTGGGAAGAATTATAACTTTGTTTGGAGTGGTGTTGGTGCGTGGAGAATTAATGATCTGACGAGCTCTCTTCTTGCAATCTTTGATGAAAAAGGAAGGTAAATGTAAATTAGTGAAGGTTTGGTGAATGTATGTACATTCCTCGTCAAGAAACTCAGGACTGCAAATTCGATAAGCTCTTAGGAAAAATCTGATGATAATGCCTCTTTTAGTCTTAGTATCTTGACTGGAATAAAAGTGTGTGAGATCATTTTTATTTGTAGGTTTCCGGTAAACTTGAAATCTTAGGTTGTTATCTACTTTGTGGATGAGGACGTCTAGAAAGGGTAGCTTGTCATTGGACTCTTCTTCTAGTGTAAACTGGATCGCCGGTTCAACTGCATTGAGCCTTGCCTGAAGATTCCGTACATCAAAATGTTTGAGAGTTATTACGAGGACGTCGTCCACATAACGTAACCAAGTGACGCTTGAGGGGATGATGTTGGTGAAGTGTTCAGCCTCTAGGTGTTCCACGTACAAGTTAGCTAAGACTGCACTGATGGGGGACCCCATTCCCATGCTGTATGTTTGTTTGTAGAGCCTGTTATTGAAAGAAAAACAGTTGAAATTAACACAGAGTTCAATAAGGTCAACAAAATCTCCGGGAGGTAGAGGAAGGTTAAGGTCCTGATTGACTTTACGTCATAGAACATCGATGGCTTGTGTGGTAGGTACTTTAGTGAAGAGGGAAGTCACGTCCAAACTGCTTAGTTTCTTGTTACGGATGGAGAGGTTTCGGATATCACTTATATCACTACTACTTCTACCACCACTAGTATTACACCTCACTTTGAGAGTATATATATACCCTCTATGTCCATGTATTGCTTGTAACGGCTTGAAAAAGCTCCTGGAGAGCGAAACGTTGCCACAATAAAATGTCTCAATAGTTGCATTTGTGTCCTTTTACTTAACATATTGTCGGTAATTCTTCCAATATTAATACATCATCTTTCACGCTTTCTTTGCCTTCAGAAAATTGTTTGTGCCATTCAGAAATGCGTGTATGAGACATGTACTCTTCACCGTAAGCCTCGGTCAATAATTGAAAAGTTTCCGTCATGAATTTCTTCAGTGTTAAGATTATTTTTCTGATTGTTTTTATCCTAAATTTTTTTTTTTTGCGATCAGTACTTACCGAAATATGGAGCTATAAAGTTGGCAGAAAATGAGCTGTGTATGGCAACAGCGGCAAATGCTGCTCACTCAGTAAACTTTTGTTTACTTCCATTTGTAGATTTCTTGTTGTTTTTTTCACTATTTTATTTTTTTACGTAACTTACGTGGCCTGTGAGACCAAAGTAAGGTGCAATGTATATATATACACTTGTTGTATGCAACACAATAATCGTACAAACATTAGTATCATTATATTGTTTACAAAACTTGTTTACACCAACCAACAATAAAAAAAAAATTATTACTATTGTTCTATAATATATATGCACATATAATGACTGGACACTTTCCATCAACTGATATTTAGCACTTCAAAGCTCCAAGCTGTATGTGTGTGTGTGTGGACATCTAAATTTGCAGAGTCAGGGTAAGGCAGCTGTCAAAATGACATATTATACCATTACTCACCACCCTCACTGCCTGTCAACCTGTCAACACAAATGGGGTAGCATGTCTTCTCCCCCACAACCTTCCTTCCTACCTTCCTTTCTTCCTTCATTCATTCCTTCCTTCCTTTCTTTTTTCTTCCTTTCTTACTTCTTTTGTTCCTTCCTCTCACCTCTTCCTTTCTCTCTTTCTTCCTTTCTTAATTCCTTCCTTCCTTCCTTCCTTCCTTCCCTCCCTCCTTCCCTCCTTCCTTACTTCTTCCCTCCCTCCTTCCTTACTTCTTCCTTTCATTTCTTCTTTCCTTCCTTCCTTCCTTTCTCTCATCTCTTCTTTCCTTCCTTCCTTCCTTCCTCTCATCTCTTCTTTCCTTCCTTCCTTCCTCTCATCTCTTCCTTCCTTCCTTACTTTCTTTCTTCCTTCCCTCCTCCTGGTATCCTGGGCATTGCTTTCAGTCACAAACTCCTCAAAACCATGAAATTTATCTTCAGAGACACTTCCATCTGTGTTAGAGCTATCACTGTGGAAGAGAAGAGTCCCAGATGCGCCAAGAAGTCAGATAATTCTTACCGCTAGGCATGCTGAACAAGGACTACTGAAATGGCATTCCCACAATGCACCACTGGCTTCCCGATTTTTTTTATACTACACACACTGACCACACAGCCTACCAGCTTTCTCCTGCTTGATTTGAGGCCGCTAGAATTTATGCGTATTAATACGTCAGAAACAGTGGCTCATAAGACATATATATATACAACCAAAACAGTTAAAGGGTTAAATAAAAACACCAGCCATTACAAAACTCTATTTCCACCTGCTTTTGACATTTCTGTTTTGATTCCATCAGTCCCATCTGCTTTATCTTCTTTCATTTTACCCACTGTCACCTCCCCCACACTCACATCTGGCTCTTCCTCACTCCTAAAGGATGTTAAACCTTCCTACAGCAAATCTGGGAAGTGACTATAGTGGCACTACAATACATACAACCACCACCTACCACCCAGAAAACCTAAAATACGTTCAGTGGTGGTGATTTATCTTCTTCAGCCAGCAAGAGAGAGCGAGCTAGACAGAGGATGTAAACACTCAGATGGACACAAGAGAAAAGAGTATCAATGTTAAAATAAACTAATTTATTATTACTCTCTGGTTCTCTTCTCTTTTTTTAAATGATGTTAATGATATTTGTTATTTACATAATATTTAAATATTAAAATGTGTCATTTTTAAACACTACTATAAAAATATTTCCAAAAATATAAATCCTTTAATTGTTATTTTATTGTGGATTGTCTGTACAGTGGAGCCTCCGCTTACGAGTTTAATCCGTTCCGTGACCTAGCCCGTAACCCGATCTGCTCATATGCTGAGTCAATTTTCCTCGTTTAAATTAATTGAAATGCCATTAATTCATTCCAGCAGAATTCCTGCTCTCAGGAGGCAGGACAAAATACTTCAATATAATGCTAATTTCAACTTTATGGCTTATTTATCTATCACAATTCATTTAATATGACATAATAAACAATATAAATAACGTAAATTAGA
>WNWK01037650.1:0-18386 GCA_009830355.1 Cherax destructor | reverse complement strand
GTTCTCGACCACATTTATTACATGAACTACTTTCAAGTACAGTAAACTCAAACAGTACCCCACAAGAGACTGGCACAAAAGCTAGAGGAGCAGGCAGGAATATCAGAGAAAGCACTACAGTGGATCAAAACAGGAAGGAAGCAAAGAGTTACTGTTCGGAGGGAGGTGATGGAATGGGCGAGTATGATAAGTAGGGTTCCACAAGAGTCAGTACTTGGATCAGTCCTGTTTCTAGTTATGTATATGACATAACAGGAAATGAAGTCTTGGGTGATCCTGTTTACAGTTGATGCAAAATTAATGAGGAGAATATATGCACTTTGAAGAGCTTGCAGTTTGAAGTAGGAGACGGCCAGCATGTTAAAAAAATTCAAACAGAACAGCCAGGCCAGAAAAGACTATAAATGGATCTGGACAAGCTTCAGGGTTGGTCTGACACATGGCTATTAAAATTCAGCCCCAGCAAATACAAAGTTATGAAGGAGGGAAAGCCGACCCACAGAATACAGATGAGGGAACAAAGGCTGCAAACCTTCCTGAAAGAGAAGGACCTCAGGGTGAGCATAGTCCCAAACATTTCACCTGAGGTACAATTAACCAAATAACCACTGCAGCAAATCCAAGGCTGACAAATTTATGGGTAGTTTTCATCAACCTCAACAAGGAGGCATTCATGACTATACACATGGAAAATGTCAGGCCCATCTTAGAGTATTGCAGTACCAGAAAGGAACCCTTGTCTAATAAAGCATATTAAGAAGCTAGAAATGTCTGCAACAAAACTAGTTGCTAAGCCAAGAGATACGAGCTATGAAGAGACTCTAGAGGAGCTAAACTGAACATCATCAGAG
Source organism: Cherax destructor (assembly GCA_009830355.1). NCBI lineage: Eukaryota > Metazoa > Arthropoda > Malacostraca > Decapoda > Parastacidae > Cherax > Cherax destructor. Next base: position 17,535 of record WNWK01037650.1, on the reverse strand, counting down.
CACAAAAGGACCAGAGGTGACAAGAATTGACAAGAGTAGACTGGGTAAGTCTTTTTGAGAGGCGGGTCTCAGGTACATGAAGGCACAGAAATATTTCTTTAGGTTAATTGTGATCAGGAAGTGGAATGACCTAGACAATGAAGTGATCAACCTATCTACTCCATCAGGTTACATTGAGTAAAAAAAGAAAAATACAAAAAAATATCAGATAGAAAATCCAGATATGTATTTGCTTGAATTAATGACTTTTTAACCCTTAAACGGTCCAAACGTATATATACGTTAGTACTGCTACTGCCCCAAACGTATATATGTATACATTTTATTTTTCCTGCCTCCAAATTTGGCACGATTGGCCTGAGATGCCTGGTCAGCATAGAATGGGTCTTAACACTCGGTGTGCGCCATATTAAAAAAATCTGGGACCACTTAGTACCTTGTGGGAGCACCAGTTAAACTGAGTGCCAACTAGAGCAAACAGTGCGGCAAACACCATAGATTCACTGATGTCTTGTCATATTAACACTCCCCTTTTAAGTGGAAAGTGATGTCGGCAGGCTGGCCAGCTGCCTGCCTGGCCACCTGGTTGGCCAGCAGCTGGTTGGCCACCTGGCTGGCCAGCAGCTGGCTGGTCAGCTGGGTACCTGATTGGCTGTCTATCTCTGTCTGTCTGTCTGTAACTATCTGTCTCTATTTCACAGGAACACATACATAAATACAATTATACATAGCATAAATTACCTAGGATAACTAAAAAAATCAAGACAAAGTGATATAATGTGCTTGTGATCTGCGTAATACCAGTTGGTTTATGAGCTACTCTGGGACAAGCAGACAGAAAGGAGATGACACACAGGCAGACAGAAAGACACACACAGACACCCAGAAAGACAGACAGACAGACAGATACAGACAGACACACAGACAGACAGACAGGTTTGCGTAACAAATAAATGGAAGCAGTGTAAGCTCGTCAAATGTCATCACTGTAATTACTGGACTGATAAGAAAAGATAAGACTACGCTCACCCCCTCATCAAATGTCACCAGTCATCATTAGTAGAGATCAGATGAGATAAGGCAGCCACACATCTCTTATTATTATTCACTATCATTATTATTATTATTATTATTATTATTCACTATCATTATTATTATTATTATTATTATTATTATTATTATTATTATTATTATTATTATTCACTATCATTATTATTATTATTATTATTATTATTATTATTATTATTATTATGCACTATCATTATTATTATTATTAGAGTACAATTTCAGTACCTAATATTAGTGTCAGAACAAAGATTGGCTATGAAATCACAAGAACTACTATAAATTGTAATTATCAGAACATAAAAATTATAAATACAAATACAAATACGTATACAAATACAATTTTATTTCTTTGCTCGTGTACATGGGTTTACATTACAATCATAAATTGAGGTGCAAGGAGAGCCTCTGGCATGCCTTGGCATTAGGGGCAGCTTAATCTAATGGCTTATAGACTATGAACATAATATTGGAGTAATTGAGTGAGTTTGAATTCGTAGATCGTTCAAATTATGATATGATGATAATACATTGTTCATTACAAAATGATGATTGACATTGTAACAAGTGTTTAGTAGGATGGAACATAATAGTAAAAATTAAATTATCTTAATGAAAATAACATTGAGCATTTTGAGAGTAATTTACAGTTTGAGTATTTAGTTTAGGGTGATTAGGTGGTAACATAATTGTAAAAATTGAAATTATTTTATAGGAAAATAACTTTGAGCATTTTTGAAGGCAATTAACAGTACGAGTACAGTGGACCCCCGAGTTTCGTAAACCCAGAAATCGTACATTTATGTAAGTATAATATTGTAAGTGCTTGTGGAAAAGTATTTTTGGGGGTCTGAAATAGACTAACCTACGTGACATTTTTCTTAAGGGGTAAATTCGTTCGCTAATGGCACTTGAGCAGACTTCAGGAGTGAAGTTTTTACGAAACTCGGGGGTCCACTGTATTTAGTTTAGGGTGAGTAGGTGGTTTTTGAGAAGAGTCTTAACCCTTTGACTGTTTCGGACGTATATATACGTCTTACGAGCCAATGTTTCGGACGTATTTATACGCCTAAATTCTAGCGGCCTCAAATCAAGTGGGAGAAAGCTGGTAGGCCCACATGTGAGAGAATGGGTCTGTGTGGTCAGTGTGCGCAGTATAAAAAAAATCGGGCACCCAGTGGTGCATTGTGGGAAAGCCATTTCAGTAGTCCATGTCAGCATGCCTAGCGGTAAGAATTATCTGACTCCCCGGCGAATCTGGGACTCTTCTCTTTCCCAGTGATAGCTCTAACACAGATGGAAGTGTCTCTGAAGATGAATTTCATGGTTTTGAGGAGTTTGTGACCGAAAGCAATGCCCAGGATACCAGAAGGAAGGAAGAAAGAAAGAAAGTAAGGAAGGAAGGAAGAGATGAGAGGAAGGAAGGAAAGAAGAGATGAGAGGAAGGAAGGAAAGAAGAGATGAAAGGAAGGAAGGAAAGAAGAGATGAGAGGAAGGAAGGAAAGAAGAGATGAGAGGAAGGAAAGAAGAAAGGAGGAAAGGAAGGAAGGAAAGAAGAAAGAAAGAAAGGAAGGAGAGATGAGAGGAAGGAACAAAAGAAGTAAGAAAGGAAGGAGAGATGAGAGGAAGGAAGGAAGAGATGAGAGGAAGGAAGGAAGGAAATAAGTAAGAAAGGAAGGAAGGAAATAAGTAAGAAAGGAAGGAAGGAAATAAGTAAGAAAGGAAGGAAGGAAATAAGTAAGAAAGGAAGGAAGGAATGAAGGAAGAAAGGAAGCTAGGAAGGAAGTTGTGGGGGAGAAGACATGGGTCCCCTTTTGTGTTGACAGGTTGACAGCAGTGAGGGTGGTGAGTAATGGTATATGTCATTTTGACAGCTGCCTTACCCTGACTCAGCAAATTTAGATGTCCCCACACACACACACACAGCTTCAAGCTCTAAGTGAAGTTGATGGAGTGTCCAGTCATTATATATGTGTATATATATCATAGAACAATAGGTTGGTAGGTAAGTAGGTAGGCAAGTAGGTAGGTAAGTAGGTAGGTAAGTAGTTAGGTAAGTAGGTAGGTAAGTAGGTAGGTAAGTAGGTAAGCAAGTAGGTAAGCAAGTAGGTAAGCAAGTAGGTAAGCAAGTAGGTAAGCAAGGGTAAGCAAGTAGGTACGTAAGTAGGTACGTAAGTAGGTAGGAAGGACTGTGGGGAAGAAGAGCATGGGACCCATGGGTGTTGACAAGGCAGTGAGGGTGGTGAGTGATGGTATAATATGTCATTTTGACAGCAGCCGCACCCTGACTCAGCATATTTATAAGTCCACACACTCACAACAACCAGCTTCCAGACGCTATTATCAGTTCTATGAAGTGTCCAGTGACTATATATGCTTATATATAGAAACCAGAAGGAAGGAAGGAGATGAAAAGAAGGAAGGATGGTATGAAAGGAAGGTATGTAGGTAGGTAGGAATGTAGGTAGGTAGGAATGTAGGAAGGAAGGAATGTAGGAAGGAAGGAATGTAGGAAGGCATGTAGGAAGGAAGGTTGGAAGGAAGGTATGTAGGAAGGCAGGTATGTAGGAAGGAAGGTAGGAAGGATGGCAGGAAGGAAGGTAGGAAGGAGGGTAGGAAGGTAGGAAGGAAGGCAGGAAGGAAGGCAGGAAGGAAAGCAGGAAGGAAGGAATGATGACCCAGAAACAACAACCAGCTTCCAGAAGCTAATAGCAATTCTATGAAGTGTCCAGTGATTATATATGCGTATATATAGAAACCAGAAGGAAGGAAGAAAGGAAGGACGAGATGAAAGGAAGGAAGGAATGTAGGAAGGAAGGTTAGAAGGAATGTAGGAATGAAGGAAGGTCGGAATGATGACCCAGACACAACAACCAGCTTCCAGAAGCATATAGCAGTTCTAGGCATGTGTCCAGTGACTATGTGTGTATATATAGAAAACAGAAGGGAGAAAGGAAGGACGAGATGAAAGGAAGGAAGGAAGGAAGGAATGACCCAGACGACCATCAACCTAGGATAACTACCTAACACAACTGCCTGCTGCTACTTTGAAGAAAACTGCTCAGAAGAGATGTTTTGTCTGTGCATTTACAAAAAAAAACACCCACAAAAATGCAGACACTCGTTTTATGTGTGAGGAATGTTAAACACCACTGTGCATGGAACCATGTTTCAAAGAGTTCCACAAGCTGCAAAACGTCTATGAACATGTCCAGTGACTGTACATTTGTATATATATATTATAGAACATTAGTAATAAAGATTTTTTTGTATTGTTGGTTTGTGTAAACAAGTTTTGTAAACAATATAAAGATACTAATGTTTATGCTATTATTGTGTTGCATACAATGAATGTATATATATACATTGCACCTTACCTTGGTCTCACAGGCCACATAAGTTACGTAAAAAAAGAAAATAGTGAAAAAAACAAGAAATCTACGAATGGAAGTAAACAAATGTTTACCGAGTGAGTGGCATTCGCCACTCGGTAAGTAATGATGACAAAAATCTGCTTTTAGGATAAAAACAATCAGAAAAATAATCTTAACATTTCATAAGAAAAAATAATTTTTTTTTTTTCGAATATTTCCCGACATAGAATGACAGTTTCAGAAAGGGATCTCCGACAGTCAAAGGGTTAAATTGATTTTCAGACAAGGTTATTTTAGCATTTCCTGGTAATGAGTTCCAGATTCTGGGGTCCTTTATGTGCATAGAATTCTTACATAGGTTGCTGTGGACACGGGGTACATCAAAAAGTGATCTGTATCTTGTGCTATGGTCATGGGTCCTATTAAAGTTGGTGAGGAGAATTTTGAGCGGAGGGTTTATATTAGAATGTAGAGTTCTATGTATGTAGTAGGCACAAGAATAAGTGTGAATGTTCTTTATGATGAGTAGTTTTAGGCTTTTGAATATTAATAATAATAATAATAATTTTATTTCATCGCAATTTTACATAGAGATTTACATAGAAGTGCAAGGAGAGCCACTGACATGCTAGGGCATAACGGGCAGCTTAATCTAAATACTTATGGACTATGTACATAATATTTGATAGATTGATGGGAATTTGATTTGCTTAAACATTGGGCAGATTACAATATGATGATATTTCATTTGGCAAATTATAATATGGTGACACTACATTGCAGCAAGTGTTTAGTAAAAACTGAAATTATTTTTGGGAAAATGACATTGAGTATTTTTTTAAAGTAATTTACAGAATGCATATTTAGTTTATGGTGAGTAGGTGGTAATATTACAATGTTATAATAGTACAAATTGAGATTATCTTATAGGAAAGAAAGAAAGATTTTTGAAAGTAATATTATCGTACATAATAATAATAAAAATGGAATTATCTTATAGGAGAAACAACAATGAGTATTTTTTGAGTATGAGTATTTAGGTAAGGGTGAGTAGGTGGTTTTTGAGTAGTCTTAAAATGATTCTCAGACAAGGTTATTTTTGTATTTTCTGGTAATGAGTTCCAGAATCTGGGGCAATTTATGTGCATTGAATTTTTACATAGGTTGCTATGGATGCGGGGTACATCAAAATGTGATCTGTTTCTTGTGTTATGGTCATGGGTCCTATTAAGGTTGGTGAGGAGAATTTTGAGTAGAGGGTTTATATTAGAATGTAGAGTTCAATGTATGTAGTAGGCACAATTATAAGTGTGAATGTTCTTTATGGTGAGTAGTTTTAGGCTTTTGAATATTGGTGGAGTATGCTGTCTAGAGTGGGAATTTGTTATCATTCTGACTGCAGCCTTTTGCTGGGTTATGAGTGGTCTAAGGTGATTTAATGTTGTAGATCCCCATGCACAGATTCCATAAGTGAGATAAGGGTAGATGAGTGAGTGGTATAGTGCAAGGAGAGCTGGTTGAGGTACATAGTAGCGTATCTTAGATAATATGCCTACTGTCTTTGAGATTTTCTTGGAAATTTGTTGTATATGTGTTTGGAATTTAAGGCTGCTGTCAATGTGTATACCTAGAAATTTTCCCTCTGTGAGTCTTGTGATGGGTGAACCGTTTAGTGTTATGTTTAGTGGAACATTTTTACCTCTGTTTCCAAACTGTATAAAGTAGGTCTTGTCAGTATTTAGAGTCAGTTTATTAGTCGTCATCCATGTTGATATTTTCTGTAATTCTGCATTAACAGTATTGGCCAGTATGACTGGATTAGGGTGAGAGAAAACATATGTTGTGTCATCTGCAAATAAAATGGGTTTGAGTAGTTGAGATGCATTAGGTAGGTCATTGATGTAAATGAGAAATAAGAGTGGACCCAATACACTTCCTTGAGGGACTCCGACTGTAATTTGTTGTGTTGAAGAGTTCGCTCCATTAGTATACACATATTGGCTTCTGTTACTGAGGTAAGACTTTATGTAGTTGAGCGAGTGCCCTCTTATACCGTAGAGTGCTAGTTTTGTAAGCAGTAAATCATGATCGACTGTATCAAATGCTTTTCGTAGATCAATGAAGATTCCCAGTGGAACTTCTTTCTTCTAAAGTGCAGTGTATATTAACTCTAGCATGTGTATAATGGCATCATTTGTGTTTTTGTTGGTCCTGAATCCGAACTGACTGGGGTTGAGTACATTGTGTGAGATGAGATAGGAATAGATCTGCCTATGAATTAATTTTTCAAAGATTTTTGAGAGGAGTGGTAAATTAGATTTTTTTTTTTTTTTTCAACAAGTCGGCCGTCTCCCACCGAGGCAGGGTGACCCAAAAAGAAAGAAAATCCCCAAAAAGAAAATACTTTCATCATCATTCAACACTTTCACCACACTCATACATAATCACTGTCTTTGCAGAGGAGCTCAGATACGACAGCTGAGAAAAGTCCCTCCCAGCTGTCACTATCTCAGACCCCTCCTTTAAAGTGCAGGCATTGTACTTCCCATTTCCAGGACTCAAGTCCAACTAAATCAATTAACTGGTTTCCCTGAATCCCTTCACAAAATGTTACCCTGCTCACACTCCAACAGATCGTCATGTCCCAAAAACCATTCGTCTCCATTCACTCCTATCAAACACGTTCACACATGCTTTCTGAAGTCCAAGCCCCTCGCCCACAAAACCTCCTTTACCCTTCCCTCCAACCTTTTCTAGGACGACCCCTACCCGCCTTCCTTCCCCTACAGATTTATACGCTCTCCAAGTCATTCTACTTTGATCCATTCTCTCTAAATGACCAAACCACCTCAACAACCCCTCTTCAGCCCTCTGACAAATACTTTTAGTAACTCCACACCTTCTCCTAATTTCCACATTCCGAATTTTCTGCATAATATTTACACCACACATTGCCCTTAGACAGGACATCTCCACTGCCTCCAGCCTCCTCCTCGCTGCAGCATTTGCAACCCATGCTTCACACCCATATAAGAGTGTTGGTACCACTATACTTTCGTACATTCCTTCTTTGCCTCCATGGATAACGTTTTTGTCTCCACAGATACCTCAATGCACCACTCACCTTTTTCCTTCATCAATTCTATGGTTAACCTCATCCTTCATAAACCCATCCGCTGACACGTCAACTCCCAAATATCTGAAAACATTTACTTCTTCCATAATCCCTCTCTCCAATGTGATATCCAATTTTCTTTATTTAAATCGTTTGATACCCTCATCACCTTACTCTTATCTATGTTCACTTTTAACTTTCTACCTTTACACACTCTCCCAAACTCGTCCACTAACCTTTGCAACTTTTCTTTAGAATCTCCCATAAGCACAGTATCATCAGCAAAAAGTAACTGTGTCAACTCCCATTTTGCATTTAATTCTCCATAATTTAATCCCACCCTCTCCCCAACACCCTAGCATTTACTTCTTTTACAACCCCATCTATAAATATATTAAACAACCATGGTGACATTACACATCCCTGTCTAAGACCTACTTTTACCGAGAAGTAATCTCCCTCTCTCCTACACACCCTAACCTGAGCCTCACTATCCTCATAAAAACTCTTTACAGCCTTCAGTAACTTACTACCTATTCCATACACTTGCAACATTTGCCACATTGCTCCCCTATCCACTCTATCATATGCCTTTTCTAAATCCATAAATGCAATAAAAACTTCTCTACCTTTATCTAAATACTGTTCACATATATGCTTCACTGTAAACACTTGATCTACACATCCCCTACCCACTCTAAAGCCTCCTTGCTCATCTGCAATCCTACTCTCTGTATTACCTCTAATTCTTTCAATAATAACCCTGCCATACACTTTACCTGGTATACTCAGTAAACTTATTCCTATAATTTTACACTCTTTTTATCCCCTTCCTTTATATAAAGGAACTATACATGCTCTCTGCCAATCCCTAGGTCCCTTTTCCCTCTTCATACATTTATTAAACAAAAATACCAACCACTCCAGCACTATATCCCCCCTGCTTTTAACATTTCTGTCATGATTCCGTCAATTCCAGCTGCTTTACCCCCTTTCATTCTACGTAATGCCTCAGCACCCCCCCCACACTCACATCCTGCTCTTCTTCACTCCTAAACGATGTTGTACCTCCCTGACCAGTACATGAAGTTACCGCCTCCCTCTTTCATCGACATTTAAAAGTTCCTCAAAATATTCCCGCCATCTACCCAATACCTCCAGCTCCCATCTACTAACTCCCTACTCTGTTTTTAACTGACAAATCCATTGTTCCCTAGGCTTTCTTACCTTGTTTATCTCACTCCAAAATTTTTCTTGTTTTCAGCAAAATTTCTTGACAGAGCCTCTCCCATTCTTTCATCCGCTCTTCTTTTGCACTCTCTCACCACTCTCTTCACCTTTCTTTTACTCTCCATATACTCTGCTCTTCTATTAACACTTCTGTTTGTAAAAACCTCTCATAAGCTACCTTTTTCTCTTTTATCACACCCTTTACTTCTTCATTCCACCACTCACTCCTCTTTCCTCCTGCACCCACCCTCCTATAGCCACAAACTTCTGCCCCACATTCTAATACTGCATTTTAAAACTATCCCAACTCTCTTCAACCCCCACTACTCCTACTTGCACTAGCCCACCTTTCTGCCAATAGTTGCTATATCTCACCTAACTTCCTCCTCCCTTAGTTTATACACTTTTACCTCTCTCTTACTTGCTGTTGCCATTTTCTTTTTGTCCCATCTACCTTTTACTCTAACTGTAGCTACAACCAAATAATGATCTGATATATCCGTTGCCCCTCTATAAACATGTACATCCTGAAGCCTACTCATCAACCTTTTATCCACCAATACATAATCCAACAAACTACTTTCCTTCTGCTATATCATACCTTGTATATTTATTTATCCTCTTTTTCATAAAATATGTATTACTTATTACCAAACCTCTTTCTACACATAGCTCAATTAATGGTTCCCCATTTACATTTACCCTGGCACCCAAATTTACCTACTACTCCTCCACAACATTTTTACCCTTTAGCATTAAGATCCCCAACCACAATTACTCTCTCACTTGGTTCAAAACTCCCCACACACTCACTCAACATTTCCCAAAATCTCTCTCTCTCCTCTACACTTCTCTCTTCTCCAGGTACATAAACACTTACTATAACCCACTTTTCACATCCAACCTTTATTTTACTCCACATAATCCTTGAATTTATACATTTATATTCCTTCTTTACCTGCCATAACTGATTATTCAACATTATTGCCACTCCTTCTTTAGCTCTAACTCTATTTGAAACCCTGATCTAATCCCATTTATTTCTTCCCACTGAAACTCTCCTACCCCTTCAGCTTTGTCTCACTTAAAGCCAGGACATCCAGCTTCTTTTCATTCATAACATCTACAATCATCTCTTTCTTATCATTCGCACAACATCCAAATAAATTTAAAAAAATAATAATAATAATTTTTAATAAATTATCTGGGCACTTTAAATGTTATCAGTATTTTTTGGGAGCTGAAATTTGGACTTTTCCCCAGCAATTATTAATTATATTGTTTTTATTTTTTAATATATTGTGGGAAATAATAATTTTTTATTATTATTTTTTTATAATATATTTGGGGAAAAAATAATAAAAATTTAAAAATTGCTGGAAGTCTACTCACATTTAGCTTACCAAAAAAACTGGTAACATTTAAAATGTCCCGATCAAATTAAGGGGGGATTTAGGCATGTTACCCTGATGCCCATCTATATATGGAGGCGGTCTGCCCTTTGTTCCCCTCATATAATGGCTATATTATTCATTTCAACATCTTTTTACAGTTCTAGGAATTTTATCATGTTTCAATCAAATTTTGGGAAAAAATGTAATGAAGAAAAACCTTTTCTAATATTAGTGTAATTAAAAAATTTATTACCAAGGCTAACATCCATCACCCATGACGACTCAAGTGAATGTTCTGGCCCTCCCTCCCTCAATGCTCCTTCCCTTTTAACGGCAATGGTGAATGTTTTTATAAACTGTTGGGTTTACTTTTTTTATTTTTAAATATGAGTTAAAATTAAAAAAAAAATTAAAGTTGGAGTTCATTTTTGTTCTGTTACATATTTAATTTTAAATTTGGCATCATTAAAAGTGGGGTCCAGAGGAAAAAACAATGTTCCATTCTTATTCCCCATACATAAAATATAAAAATTGTTATTAAATTACAGGCCTCCTCAAAATATTCAAAATAACATGATATATCATTTTTTAAATTTTTATTGTTTATGATTTTCATGGTTCAAAGGTTGGAAGCTTTTTGTATTTATTTCCCACAAATTTGGGGCCCAAATTGGATTTTCAACACACGGGCTCGATCCCCAACCCTCGCGAATGTTGGGGATACCTTCGATGTATGCATGCCACATATGATGTATTAAATTATTTCTTACAGCTCAACAAAATTTTTGAAGTGTTTTTGGGGTTCAGAAACGGACTAATCTAATTTACATTCGTTCTTATGGGAACAAATTCGCTCAGTAACGGCACTCAAACAGCCTTCTGGAACGAATTATTGACGAAATCTGGGGTACCACTGTATGTCCAAACCTCCATGCATTCTATATGTATGTACGTATATATATGTATTTTTTATTTAGAGTACAAGTGTGAAAAATTGCTGATGACAAGTATACTAACCTCAGCAAGGCCTTGTGCAGCACCTGAGCGGTCGACGCTAGATGACTCGGAGGTGAGTGTCTGCATGAGCCACGGTAGCAGATCATCAAAGCTCGACTCTCCCATACCTTTAACCATGGCCCCCAAAGCTCTCGATGACACGGAGCGCACCTGCACAAATACAAAACTTATCATTTTATTTAAGAAAATGTGATAAATATTTATGTTTGACAAACTAACCATTCCCCACCCAAGCAAGATAACCTTAAAGAAGAAAACACATATATCATCACTTGCTCCCTAGCAGTCATCACCAACAGTGTTGACATTCCAAGGTGGTGGCTAGCCTAGTTTAAGCCCTTCAGTGTCGGTCTCATAATATTACAGCTCTGTAGCCAGAGTCGGTCCCGTATTACTACGCCAAAATTCTAGCAGCTTCAAATCTTGTGGGGGAAAAGCTGGTAGGCCTACATATTAGAGAATGAGTCTGTGTGGTCAGTGTGTGCAGTATAAAAAAAAATCATGCAGCAAACAGTGCATAATGAGAAAAAAACTGCAACCGTGTTTTTGGTTTAAAACAGCAAATATGCGGTGTATTTTCATATGGAATTTATGGTTATATTCTCATATTCTTTATCTCATTTAATAGAATGGAAGATATATTACAGAAATAGAGGTGATTTTGAATGGTTTTCCAACTAAAAGTAGCTTGAAATTGAGCTCAAAGTAGCGGAAATGTTAGATTTTTTAAAATGTTTAAGAGTAAACAAATCACATCATGCATCCAATACATGTCAACTGGTGGGTCTAATATGCATTCACAAATGCGCTGATATTATTTATACAATTATATTACAATTATGCAGTAGGTCAAAAAAATTGTATTATGAGAACAGACTACATAACATAAAAGGTGATATGAAAAAGACCTGGAAAACCCTATCTGCAATTCTAGGAAATAAAAAGATATCCAAGAACAATACCATCAAATTATCAAAAACAGATGAACCCCTACTCTCACCAACTGAGACAGCAAACAGACTTAATGTTTTCTTCTCCACCATAAGAAAGAATCTAGCGAGTAAGAACCAAGCTCGAACACACATCCAACAGACTACCTCGCCAACACCTACCCTAATACACTATTCCTAGCTCCTACCAACCCAATAGAAGTCTCGCTCATAATCAACACCCTTAAAAACAAGGCAGGAGACATAAACAGCTTACCACCATTTATGTACAAAAAAGCTTCACAGGTACTGTCCGGCCCACCTCGTCTCACACAACGTACTCAACCCCTTTCAGTTTGGATTCAGGACCAACAAAAGCACAAATGATGCCATTATACACATGCTAGAGTTAATATACACCGCACTTGAGAAGAAAGAAGTCCCACTGGGAATCTTCATTGATCTACGCAAAGCTTTTGATACAGTCGACCATGATTTACTGCTCACAAAATTAGCACACTATGGTATAAGAGGGCACTCACTCAACTACCTAAAGTCATACCTCAGTAACAGAAGCCAATACGTGTACACAAATGGAGCGAACTCTTCCACACAAATTACAGTCGGAGTCCCTCAAGGAAGTGTACTGGGTCCACTCCTATTCCTCATTTACATCAATGACCTACCGAATGCCTCACAACTACTCAAACCCATATTATTTGCAGATGACACAACGTATGTCTTCTCTCACCCAAATCCAGTCATACTGGCCAATAATGTTAATGCCGATTTACAGAAAATATCAACATGGATGACGACTAATAAACTTACTCTTAATATTGACAAGACCTACTTCATACAGTTTGGAAACAGAGCCACAAATGTTCCACTTAACATAACGCTTAATGGTTCACCCATCACAAGACTCACAGAGGGAAAATTCCTAAGAATCCACATTGACAGTAGCCTTAAATTCCAAACACACATACAACAAATTTCCAAGGAAATCTCAAAGACAGTAGGCATATTATCAAAGATACACTACTATGTGCCTCAATCAGCTCTCCTTGCACTATATCACTCACTCATCTACCCATATTTCACCTATGGAATCTGTACATGGGGTTCAACAACATTAAATCACCTTAGACCACTCATAGCCCAGCAAAAGGCTGCAGTCAGAATGATAACAAATTCCCACTCTAGACAGCATACTCCACCAATATTCAAAAGCCTAAAACTACTCACCATAAAGAACATTCAAACTTATTCTTGTGCCTACTACATACGTACATAGAACTCTACATTATAATATAAACCCTCTGCTCAAAATTCTCCTCACCAACCTTAATAGGACCCATGATCACAACACAAGACACAGATCACTTTCTGATATACCCAGTGTCCATATCAAACTGTGTAAAAATTCTATGCACATAAAGGGCCCCAGAATCTGGAATTCATTACCAGTAATTACTAAAATAACCTTGTGTGAAAATCAATTTAAGACTTCTCAAAAACCACCTACTCACCCTAAACTAAATACTCATACTGTAAATTGCTTTCAAAAATGCTCAATGTTATTTTCTTATAAAATAATTTAAATTTTTACTATTATGTTACCACCTACTCACCCTAAACTAAATACAGTGGTACCTCGACTTACGATATTTTTTCATTCCAGAATGCTGTTCAAGTGCCATTACCAAACGAATTTATCCCCATAAGGAATGATGTAAAATAGACTAGTCCTTTTAGACCCCCAAAATTACACTTACAAAAGCATTTAAGCATTTAAAAAAATAAACTTACATAAAAGGGTGAGTTTGGGGACCATCTTAAGTCGAGGTACCACTGTACTCGTACTGTAAATTACTTTCAAAAATGCTCAATGATATTTTCCTTAAGATAATTTCAATTTTTACTATTATATTACCATCCTACTACACACTTGTTACAATGTAATATCATCATATTGTAATTTGAACAATGTATTATCATCATATTGTAATTTGAACAATCTAATAAAACAAACTCACTCAATTTCTCTATTATTATTTTCATAGTCTATAAGCCATTAGATTAAGCTGCCCCTAATGCCATGACATGTCAGTGGCTCTCCTTGCACTTCAATTTATGATTGTAATAACAAGGAAAATAGAATCAGTAAGTAAAAGAGAGGTGAAGGTTTATAAACTAAAAGAGGAGGCAGTTAGGGTAAGATATAAACAACTATTGGAGGATAGATGGGCTAGTGAGAGTGTAGGCAATGGGGTCGAAAATGTATGGGGTAGATTTAAAAATGTAGTGTTAGAGTGTTCAGCAGAAGTTTGTGGTTACAGGCGAGTGGGTGCGGGAGGGAAGAGGAGCGATTGGTGGAATGATGATGTAAAGAGAGTAGTAAGGGAGAAAAAGTTAGCATATGAGAGGTTTTTACAAAGTAGAAGTGATGCAAGGAGGGAAGAGTATATGGAGAGAAAAGAGAGGTTAAAGAGTGGTGAAGCAATGTAAAAGAGAGCAGATGAGAGAGTGGGTGAGATGTTATCAGCAAATTTTGTTGAAAATAAGAAAAAGTTTTGGAATGAGATTAATAAGTTGAGGAAGCCTAGAGAACAAATGGATTTGACAGTTAAAAATAGAGAGGAGAGTTATTAAATGGAGAGTTAGAGGTATCGGGAAGATGGAGAGAATATTTTGAGGATTTGTTAAATGTTGATGAAGACAGGAAAGCTGTGATTTCTTGTGTAGGGCAGGAGGAATAACATCTTGTAGGAGTGTGGAAGAGCCAGTTGTGGGTGTAGGGAAGTTCGTGAGGCAGTGGGTAGAATGAAAGGGGTAAGGCAGCTGGGATTGATGGGATAAAGATAGAAATGTTAAAAGCAGGTGGGGATATAATTTTGGAGTGGTTGGTGCTATTATTTAATAAATGTATGGAAGAGGGTAAGGTACCTAGGATTGGCAGAGAGCGTGTATTGTTCCTTTGTATAAAGGCAAAGGGGACAAAGAGAGTGCAAAAATTATAGGGGAATAAGTCTGTTGAGTGTACCTGGTAAAGTGTATGGTAGAGTTATTATTGAAAGAATTAAGAGTAAAACAGAAAGCAGGATAGCAGATGAACAAGGGGCTTTAGGAAAGGTAGGGGGTGTGTAGACCAAGTGTTTACAGTGAAACATATAGGTGAACAGTATTTGGATAAGGGTAAAGATGTTTTTGTGGCATTTATGGATTTGGAAAAGGCGTATGATAGGGTAGATAGGGTTACAATGTGGCAGATGTTGCAGGTGTATGGAATAGGAGGAAGGTTACTGAAAGCAGTGAAGAGTTTTTATGAGGATAGTGAGGCTCAGGTTAGAGTGTGTAGGAGAGAAGGGGACTATTTCCCAGTAAAAGTGGGCCTTAGACAAGGATGTGTGACGTCACCGTGGTTGTTCAATATATTTATAGATGGGGTTGTAAGAGAAGTGAATGCGAGGTCTTGGCAAGAGGTGTTGGGCTAAAAGATAAAGAAGCAAATACAAAGTGGGAGTTGTCACAGTTGCTTTTGCTGATGACACTGTGCTTTGGGAGATTCTGAAGAGAAGCTGCAGAGGTTGGTGGATGAATTTGGTAGGGTGTGTAAAGAAGAAAATTGAAAGTGAATATAGGAAAGAGTAAGGTGATGAGGATAACAAAAAGAATAGGTGACGAAAGATTGGATATCAGATTGGAGGGAGAGAGTATGGAGGAGGTGAATGTATTCAGATATTTGGGAGTGGACATGTCGGCGGATGGGTCTATGAAGGATGAGGTGAATCATAGAATTGATGAGGGGAAAAGGGTGAGTGGAGCACTGGAGTCTGTGGAGACAAAGAACCTTGTCCATGGAAGTAAAGAGGGAATGTATGAGAGTATAGTTATACCAACGCTCTTATATGGGTGTGAAGCATGGGTGATGAATGTTGCAACGAGGAGAAGGCTGGAGGCAGTGGAGATGTCATGTCTGAGGTCAATGTGTGGTGTGAATATAATGCAGAGAATTCGGAGTTTGGAAATTAGGAGGAGGTGCGGGATTCAAAACGATTGTCCAGAGAGCTGAGGAGGGGTTGTTGAGGTGGTTTGGACATGTAGAGAGAATGGAGCGAGACAGAGTGACTTCGAGGTGTATAAATCTGTAGTGGAGGGAAGGCGGGGTAGGGTCGGCCTAGGAAAGGTTGGAGGGAGGGGTAAAGGAAGTTTTGTGTGCGAGGGCTTGGACTTCCAGCAAGCATGTGTGAGCGTATTTGATAGGAGTGAATGGAGGCATATGGTTTTAATACTTGACGTGCTGTTGGAGTGTGAGCAAAGTAACATTTATGAAGGATTCAGGAAACCGGCAGGCGGACTTGAGTTCTGGAGATGGGAAGTACAGTGCCGGCACTCTAAAGGAGGGGTGTTAATGTTGCAGTTTTATAACTGTAGTGTAAAGCACCCTTCTGGCAAGACAGTGATGGAGTGAATGATGATGAAAGTTTTTCTTTTCGGCCACCCTGCCTTGGTGGGAATCGGCCGATGTGTTAATAAATAAATAAAAAAAAATAACAAAACCTATGTAAACTAGCAATGAAATAAAATTATTATTATTATTGTTATTATTATTATTATTATTATTATTATTATTATTATTATATTTATTATTATTATTATATACCTTTACCTTTGATATACAGTGGCCCCCGGTGTTCATGATGCGCCAAACTCGCCCTTTTATAATAATAATAATAAATAATATCTTTATTTACTACAAGTACATGTACAAGGTATACAGGCCTAGCTGACATCAATGACATACTACTATATAGAAAGTCCCTTGTTATGCAGAGCATTTCGGGCAAATTAGGTCCTTGTCCCAGGATGCGACCCACACCAGTCGACTAACTCCCAGGTACCCATTTTACTGATGGGTGAACATAGACAACCGGTGTAAAGAAACACACCCAATAAGAACATAAGAACATAAGTAAGAAGGAACACTGCAGCAGGCCTACTGGCCCATGCGAGGCAGGTCCAAATCTCCAACGGCTTAAGCCAATGCCCCGACCCAGCCAGGTCAGGTTATATTCACTTAAGGAAGGAGCACTGCATCTGACCTAGTAGCACAAGCTAGTCAGGACCAATTCACCCAACCGCACCCACTCATATAATTGTCCAGCGACCACCTGGTCAGGTCACTTCCACTTAAGGAATTAGTACAGGTCAGGTTACATTCACTTAAGGAAGGAGCACTGCATCTGACCTAGTACAAGCTAGTCAGGTCCAAACTCTCACCCATCCACACCCACCCATGTATTTATCTAACCTATTTTTAAAACTACACAACGTCTTAGCATCTATGACGGTACTCAGGAGTTTGTTCCACTCATCCACAACTCTATTACCAAACCAGTGCTTTCCTA
>WNWK01037649.1:0-18386 GCA_009830355.1 Cherax destructor | reverse complement strand
GGGCGGTTTAGCCAAAATTCAGGGGTCATAAGGGCCGGGGGAAAATGGCCCTAAAAATTTAAAGGAAAAGAAGGGGTTAAAAAGGGGGAAAAATATAACAATTAAAAAATTTTTTGGGGGGAATTACAAGGTAATAAGGGGTTCCAGAGAGGGCCCAAAGGAAACGGGAAAAATGGAATGAAGTAAATATTTAAAGGGGAATGTCAGGAAAAATTTTTCCTTCGACAGGTATCAAATAAACAAAATTATAAAGTGGGGGCAAACCTTTTAAATTTTTAAAGCCAAATGAAAAAGTTGGGCAAACAAACCCCCAAAACAAACAAACCCAACTACCACCCCAACCAAAATAAAATTATATACATACACACATACACATAAAAATATATACATACAACACACACACACACACACACAAAACAACACACACACACACACACACACACACAACACACAAAACACACACACACACACACACACACACACATACACACACACACACA
This sequence comes from Cherax destructor, assembly GCA_009830355.1. Classification (NCBI taxonomy): domain Eukaryota; kingdom Metazoa; phylum Arthropoda; class Malacostraca; order Decapoda; family Parastacidae; genus Cherax; species Cherax destructor. Next base: position 17,886 of record WNWK01037649.1, on the reverse strand, counting down.
CACAAAACAACACACACACAAGCAGGACTTCGCGACCTGGACAAGCTTGACATCTGGTCTAGTAACTGGCTTCTCAATTTAACCCCCCCAAATGCAAAGTCATGAAGATCGGAGAAGGGAAAAAAGACCGCTGACAGAGTACAGGCTAGGGGGACAAAGGCTACTAACCTCATCAAAGGAAAAGCCCTTTGGGGGTAGTATAACACCGCAAGTCCCCGGGAAGCACACATAAACCCAAAGATAACTGCGGCAGCTTTGGGGGCGATTTGGCAAACCTAAGATTAGCGTTCCGTTACCTTAACAAGGAATCGTTCAGGACACTGTATACCGTATACGTCAGGCCCATACTAGAGTATGCAGCACCAGTCTGGAACCCACACCGGAACACGTAAAGAAATTAGAGAAAGTGCGGGGTTTGCGACAAGGCTAGTTCCACAACTCAGGGACTGCCTTATGAAAAAAGGGTTGAAAATAGGACTAACAACACTGGAGGACAAAAGGGTTAGAGGAGACATGAAAAACGACATCCCAAAAAAATTGGGGGGGAAATCGACAAGGTAGATAGTGACAGGATGTTCCAGAGAGGAAACACGGGAAACAAGGGGACACAACTGGAAGCTGAAGAGGGGGGGATGGTCAGGGGGATGTTAGGAAGCAATTCTTCAGCCATAGAGTAGTTAGGAAGGGGAAAATTTTTGGAAAAAATAAGGGTGGGGGGGAACCATACATAGTTTTAAGACAAGGTATGATAGAGCTCACGGGCAGGGGACCCCAAGTGCGGACAGTGCAGAGGCGGGGCCGGGGAGCTGATCTCGCCCCCAACCAAAATTAGGTAATTACACACACAAACGGGGGCAATGCTTTATTTACAGGGAGCAAAGTCAGGGTTTTTTTCCAGAAAGGTCTGTAATATACCACTGTGGATAAAATACTTTGACATATCTTGAACATTTCGGGAGTGATTTGGGTTCTGAATTCATTAATTTTATCGCACCCCAAAGTACATAATGACGCAGGGGGGACGCACTCCAGTACATAATGACGCAGGGTGTGACAAAATCCAACTGGCAAAGTTTACATCTTGTTTGGTCTAATCTGGTTAGGGTGATTTAACCTGCCAAAGATACTTGAAAACCCCCCGGGAAAGGGGGCGGTAGTGACACCCAAGAACCCTGCTTATTTTTTTGGATGCACCATAGACATGTGGCTCCTCCTGCATGAAAAAAATGATGATAGATGGACTGACTGGGTGTCAATCCCCCTGAGTCTTAAGTCAAAAAAATTCAGTTAATTTTTTTCGTATTTTGTTCTCAAATTTCAATTTAAAGGCCAAGATTTAATCTATCCCCTTTTTGAAAGCATAAAACTTAAAATTTATCAGTTCAATCCCCATCTGAAGACCAATGTGAGATGGAATCCACAGCATGTGCACTCTGACCCCTTTCCCAAATCCACCAACCGGCCTGGCTTCGACACGGGGCATGCTACAAGTTATACTTGATGAGTTGAGAGCATTTATGGATGACAGAAATCAGTTACAATTAGAGATTTAAACCCCTTAGATACATGGACGCATTTGAGTGCAAGGAGTATGGCAAACAGTTCTGTCTGAAGGGTGGGGCCAAGTTATTGATGCGTGCTCCAATTTTTTAAGAGAGCCATCACTCTGTATGACAACAGCAGAACTACCAGCTGAAACCAGGGGGATTGGGGGAACGGGAACCATCAACGTAAATAATTTTGTGAGAGATTTCTGTTTGGCTAAATTATCAATACAGTTTAAGGCATCATTTTCCAAGGCGAAGCTTTTTTTGTGTTTTAAAAAGGGTTTGGGGGGAAAGGGGGGATGGTATTTTGGGAAATGGGGTAATATTCCATGGAGCGGAGAAGTCCCGATGTTCCCTTATTTGCCACAGATCATGTATCTGATTCATGCGGGGGTTTTGGTTCCTTTTTTTTCGATTCATCTGGGGGGATGTTCCCCAGTGCTGAGGAAATTTTGGGAGGGCTTCTGTGCATGGGTTTGAATGGGCTTGCCGGGAGCATATTAACCCCAATTGGGGATATTTTTTTCAGTAACACGATCTCTGATCTGATGCTCTAATTTTCAATTCTAAAGAAATAAGCTTTGAAGATTCTATTAACTATGTATTAATTTAGTCGTTCTGCATTTTTTCCAACCCCCCAAGCTTCCAGTCAGACACAAGAGCAAGTAGTGGGCAGCATAATCAACTAATGATCTAATATAAGCAAGATACATAATTTTCACAATTTTAATATTAGCACCATAACCGGGGGGAAACCCTGCCACAACTCTAAGTGCTCTCAGCCTTTCTTTTTTTATTGACGACAAAGTCTCGTTACGACAGGTCCAAGTAGTGGGACCTCAAAGCCCGATACCTGTATCTGTTTACATATTCTAGAAGAGACCCATCATGCAACTGGATCTTGGGGAAATGTGCCTCTTGTCGAGGAGGACGCCTATTGATATCTTTAAAATTTTTTCAGTAGAGATTATCAACCCCAGGTCCCGAAAGAGGCTAGTACATGGTTAATGATGTTTTGGGGGTTGGAGAATGGTGGTGTGAATCATTATCTCATCAAACAAAACTGATCATATAATGATGGGGCTGGCTAGGCATAGCATTAAGTAAGGCATTAATTAGAATATTGAATAGAGTGGGACTGGGGCACACCCCCCTGTGGGGGTTCCTAATTCAAAGTCTTTAGTTATCTTCTATGCCCCCGGAACAACACAGAAGACTTTCTGTTGGACAGGTAGCCTTTAATCCAGCGGGAAGCCATCCTCCAACATCCATTCTGGGAAGTTCACTAATGATTACATGTCTGTTGGAAACATCAAAAGCAGATTTAAGGTCAAGGAAGGTAGTGTAAGCTGTCCCCGGTGCGGGGTGAGAAAAGTGGCTATGCAGTGGTGCACACCCCCTTCCATGCATGAAACCCCCTGCAACCGGGGGGGGCAAAAAAAGTTTGATTCTGTACATGGACGGAAATTAAAAATCAAAAACCCCTCAAAAAGTTTTACATAAGCAGCTAGTAAGAGATAATTTGGGGGAAATGGTTTTTTTGGGTTGGGCTTAGGAATGGGAATGATGAAAAGGGTTGGGTTTGGGCCCCTTCATGTTTTTATAATTCGGTAAAGGTTGCCGGTACTCGACACGGGAATCTTAGTATATTGTGGTAATACCATCCCCCACCGGGTGACGTGGAGTTGCCCTTAGTTAGTGCTGGGTGGGGGAAATTTAAAAGATTATCTGTCTGGGCTTCACCGCCACTTACTACAAAATAATTTTCCCCGGGGGGATGGGCTAGTTAAATTTTTCCGCGGTTACCCCCGTTAAGGCGGTTTGAGAAAAAATTGACCCACTTTCACATCCCAAAAAGGGACCTTCGATATTTCTCAAACATCTATCCTTGACCAGTTTATTAATAATGAGTAAAACCAATAGTTAGGAATTGTTAAATTTTGTGGACTGTAAGGGTTAAAATCTGACTGATTGGGGAGAAGGAGGAAAGAGTACAACTTAATATCCTCACCCCTTTTTCCGTGCCATTGCTGTTCCTTGAAGATCCGTCATTATCATTCCCACCGTAGACCCACATTATCCCAACATAACTACTGGCCAGACGGTTGCTAAGATAATAAGAGTACTTACAGTGGGGAAGAAACAGCATTCTTGTCGCTATTCTTCGACGGGGTCTCGTGGTCCTGCCGGGGATTTTTCTTTGGAAAACGATGATGTTTGGTTGTCCCGATGAGTCAAAGAAGATTGATTCCTTGAACTCTTTTTACGCCCCCCGAGAGGGCGTTATTTAACGTGGTTGGTCGGGGGAGTGATTCATATCCTCTCACTATACCCCTTTATTACAGTTTATACGAAAGCTTTACGCACTATTCACACCCGGTTTTAAAGTCCCTTTTTACTCTCGGTTAAAATTAATCCATTAAAAATTTGTACGATGAACCGATCGAACCGACGCACATTTCCTCCATCAACACCGTAAGGGGGCGTCGTTCACTATTTAACACATTAATTTTTATTGTAGTTTTTGGGCTTAATGTCCCCCATTATGCCCGGCGAATATTCACAACGTTCACTATTTGAAGAGAGACCATTAACCCCGATTTGGTCATTGTAAACGCCGATTCCCCTCCCCCTTTTGACCAGAGCTCTCCATCATTTTACCAATCCCCCCGAGAATTTTCCATGTGTATATAATAATGTATTTTCCTGGGCCTGCCTTTTAGAGTACAGGTTTGGGGAAATTGGGATTCCCAGTAGTTGAGGGGGGTTTATCGCACTTATGCGTGCGGTGAAGGTACTCTGTAAAATTTTCTAGGTCAGCAATTTCCCCACCTTGAAAGGTGCAGTTAGTGTGCAGCAATATTCCAGCCTAAAAGAACAAGCGATCTGTAAAATGTCAACACGGGTTTGGCATTCCTGGTTTTGAAGGTTCTCATTATCCATCCTGTCATTTTCGAGCAGATGCAATTGCTACTTTGTTATGGTCCTTGAAGGTGAACCCTTTGAATGATCACTCCCAGGTCTTTGACATTAGTTTTCGCCATTTTTGTTGGAATTTTTTTACTCCAGGAGTTTTTAATTTCTTACTTTTTCCGTATCTGAGTTGAAATTTCTTCATTGAACTTCATATTGTTTTTCGCCCCCCTTTAAAAGATTTGGTTTTGTCTGTTTGGGAGCCAGCTTAATGGGGGACATTCATGTTCGGGTCATCTAAAGGAAGAAACCACGTTTATATCGCCCAGTTTCAAGGAATTGTTGAATATTATGGCAAGTGGAATCAGTATCAGCCCTTAAAGGATGCACGGGGAATTGTCCAGACCCATTCCCTTTTGAGGTATCAAGGTCACTGAGAAGTTCACCTCCTTCTCGTTTTGTATGCCCTCCAGCACTTGATACATCCCTTGTTGGGGGACCCCATCCGTTCCCAGCCCCTTCCTCCCTCCACTGTGAATGTTTCCCTTTAAACCTGAGTTGAGCCCCACATCTTGACTTACTTGTGATTTCCCCCATCTTCCCTCAGCCTTATATGACCCTGACTGTTGTCTTCCTTCTGATGTGACTTCATCAGTTTTGGGTCAGACTTGACTTTGATGCTTGTCATTTTTCCCTTTTTCTGGGCCTCCTCCGTTTGCATACTGTTTTTGCCCTTTGACTAATCCTGTTTTTTGGGCTTTGCCTCCGTACCTTTTTTTCTCTGACACTCTGAGTCTTTTCCCCCCCCTTTGGGAAAATAGGGGCCCCTTTTTGGCCCCCATTTTAAACTTTTCCCTTTTGCCTTTAAAATTTCCAAACAAAACAACAAATTTCCAAGAAAATCAAGACAAAGGGATATTAAAAGATACGCTATTATGTACCTCAATCACTCTCCTTGCACTATATATTTATTATCACCCGATTCACCTTGGAACTTATGGGGGTCAATAAGTTAAATCACCTTGACCCTCATAACACAACAAAAGGGCAGTCAGAATGATAACAAATTACTCTAGACAGCATACCCACTAATATTCAAAAGTCTCAAACTACTCCCCGAAAGAACATTCATACTTCTTTTTAAACACAATAAAAAACTTTACCTCTAATATAAACCCTTGCTAAAAATCCCTCCCCTTTAATAGGCCCCATGCCCACAACACAAGACACAGATCACTTTTGATATACCCCCGTGTTCATATCAACCATGAAAAAATTCTATAAAATAAAGGGAGAATCTGGAATTCATTCCAGTAAATATTAAAAATCTTGTCAAAAAATCAATTTGACTAAACCCAAAAACCACCATCACCCAAAACTAAATGATCTACTATAAACTACTTTAAAAACTATTGTTACTTTCCTTAGATAATCTCAATTTTTAATAATATGTTACTATTATGTTACCACCTACTCATATTATAAATTAATGTCAAAAAAGAAGTTTTTTTTTAAGTAATCTCAATTTCCCTATTATCATTCAAGAATCTTAACACCTTAAAACTAATATTAATATCATTATATAATAATTTAAACAGTAAAATTTCATCATATTGTAATTTTGAAAAAATTTTAACTAGAATAAACTCAATAAATTTCTCAATATTAAGTACATAGTTTTTAGGACTAAAAACCCTCCCCCAAGCCATGGCATGTCAGGGGCTCCCCTTTTAAATTTCCCATTGAAAACTACCGAAACCCATTAATCTGTGAAAAAAAATTTGTTTGTTTGTTTGTTTGGGTAAAAAACCTTTTCCCTCTGCCTCCCCCCGCACTTTGTCGCTTCGTTTTCCATCTTTTTCATTTACAGCTGTTTTCCCTTTCCCCCCACTAAACCTCCTGCAGGAAATTCCTCCCCCGTGTAGTCCCTTTTTTAAAGGGTCGGGTTTTTACCCTTTTTCCGTACCATTTTCCCCCCTCCACCTGTGGCCCCCACAATGTACTCAAAGCCCAGCCCATAAGGGGTCTGTCTCCCGGGGGGCCCTCCCCGGGGAGTTATGTCCTCGATGTCTGAGCTGTTCGGGGTGAATAAAAGGGTTCCAGCCTTGTTGGTTATCCTCCCCTCCCCTTGGTCGCCCCTGACATGTTGGGCATAGGTTTTCCAGTACCACGTCCTTTTCATTTTGGCCCCAAAAGTTTCCCCAATTTGGGTTTTTGGGTTTCCCTTAATCGATCTCCCGGGGTTTGGGAAATCGCCCATGACCAGTAATTGCCCCGCTCAGGGCGCTTTCCCCACCCCGCCAAGGTCGGAGGTGGCAAAAAAAGGCACGGGGAAAAAAGGGAATTGGTCGAAAGTATTATGTGTTGGTTTCCATTTTGTCCAGGCACATGTCGATTAGACACTATCCCCCGTTGTATATATGTATGTGTGTGTGTTTTAAGGAAACACTTGAAATGTTTCCCCCCGTCGGAATAGAACCTGGGCCCCCCGGGTGAAGGGAGCTTTACCACTAGGGACCGGGGGGTGTCTACCCCTTTTTTGGTTTTCCAAGGGGGGGTCACGCCCTGGCCCCGCCCCACTGATTTTAGGTCCCTCTCTCCCTGCTCCATGAGCCAAACAAACCTAGTCCAAAAATATGTATGGTTCCTTTCCTCCTATGTCGCTTTTCCGCCATTCCCCCTTCCTGACAACTCTATGACTGAAAAATCTTCCCAACATCCCTTTTACTCAAGGGGTCTTCAACTTCCAATTGTGACCCCTTGTTTCTGTGTCCCCCCTCTGGAACATCTTGTCTCTGTCCACCTTATCTATTCCCCGATTTTTATATGTCGACATGTCTCCCCCAACCCTCCTGTCCTCCCAGTGTCGTCAGGCCGATTTCCTAACCTTTTCTTCGAGGGGGCAAACCCCCTTTGCTTCCCGGGACTAGTCTTTTTGCAAACCTTTTCACTTTCTCTAATTTCTTTACGGGTTTTACCATGTGGGGTTTCCCAAAATGGGCGCATACTCCGGAGGGGCCCATTTTGGTATAAGAGTCTTGAATGATTCCTTGGTGAGGTATTGGGAAAGCTATTTTAGGTTTCCGCCGCCCGTATGCTGGGAGCAGTTATCTGATTGATTTTGTGCCCAGGAGATGTGTGGGGAAAATTTTATTAAAAATTTTATGATGTGATGGGCTTTTACTCACCCCCTTTTGTTTTTCCCATTTGTGGGTTTAGGGGTCGGGGCTAGCCCTGGGCCCCCCCCTCTTCACTGATTGCTACTAGGTCCTCTCTCCCCTGCTCCTTGGGGGTTTCCCAAAATTTGTCTTAAAACTATGGGTTCCTGCCCCCCCTATGTCGCTTTCTAAACCATTCCACTTTGACAACTCTATGACCGGGGAAAAAATTTTCCCAAACATCCCTTTGACTCATAGGAGCTTCCCCCCCAATTTTGAACCCCCCGTTTCTGTGTCCCCCCTCTGGGAAAATCTTGTCTCTGTCCACCTTATCTATTCCTCGCAGATTTTTTGGCCCTTATCATGTCTCCCCCAACCCCCCTGTCCTCAGTGTCGTCAGGGGGATTTCCTTTTTTCCCTTTTTTCGAGGAATTTATTTTGCTCTGGGGTAGTCTTGTTTCAAACCTTTTCATTTTCCAATTTCTTGACGTGCTTGACCAGGGGGTGGGTTTTCCAAAATGGGCTGCATATCCCGTTGGGCCTGACGTTTTGGTATACAGAGTCTTGAAATTTATTTTTTAGTGAGGTATTGGGAACCGCTATTTTAGGTTTCCCGCCGCCCGTATGCTGCAGCAGTTATCTGTTGGGTGTGTGCCCCAGGGGATGTGCTTGGTATTTACTCACCCCAAGATCTTTTTTTTGAGTGAGGTTTTCCCGTCTTTGGGACCCAGACTATACTCTGCCCTGTGCATGAGATTGGGGGGGAGATGTGTACATGAGACTGTGTGGGAGAAAGGGCATGGGCTGTGGGGATTTTGCATGGGCTGTGGGAAATGTGTGCAAGATTGTGGGGGTATGTGTCAAGGGGACGGGGGGAGTATGTGTACATGAGACTTTTGGGGGTATGTGTACATGAGACTGTGTGGGGGGTATGGAAAGGGGACTGTGGGAGTATGTGTACATGAGACTGTGTGGGAGTATGTGTAAAATGAGACGGTGGGGGTATGTGTACATGGGCTGTGTGGGGGGTATGTGCATGAGATTGTGGGGGTATGTGTACATTTAGACGGGGGAGATGTCTGAGACTGTGTGGGGGTATGTGTCATGAGACTGTGTGGGGGTATTTTACATGAGACTGTGTGGAGATGTGTGCATGAGACTGTGTGGGGTATGTGGCATGAAAATTTTGGGAGAGTATGTGTGCATGAGACTGTGTGGGAGTATTTTGCATGGGCTTTTGTGGGAGTATTTTGGTTCGGGGGACGGGGTGGAGAGAGGACATGAGACTGTGGGGATTGTACATGAAAACTTTTGGGGGGATGTGTACATGAGACTTTTTGGGGGTATTTTACATGAGACTTTTGAAGAGAAAAGGGGGGGTTGGGGTGTATATGTGTGTGTGTACCTTTAAACCCATTTGTTTGGGGGTCAAGTCATAGCTTTTGGTTGGGAGGAGCCCAGACTCAGCTTCTGGGGCCCCTTTTTTGTGTCCCAAAAATTAATTTTTGACCAATAACTCATTACAGTTGGGGCCCGGTTGTAGACTAATAGATTGCCATTGCTTTATAATTTGTTTGATTGCAACCATGTTAAACGTAAAAAATTTCCCTTACTTAATGATTCATTCCCTTTGTAACAGTGAATTCATTCCCTTTTGTACCTTGTTCAGCATAAAAACTTTGAGGCCCAGTCCCTGGACCCATTTTTACCTCTGTAATTTTTTGACTACCGCCCCAGGATGGGTAGGGGGGCATAAAAAAGATATCAAACAAAAAAAACTAACTGTATTTGTATACCTGAAAAACTACTGACTTACACTAGTTTTTGTTTACCCAAAAGGAAATTTACATATATGTTACTAGGTATGATAATTGTACTTATGTGTACTTGCCTAAATAAATTTAAATTTTAAAGGTAGAACCCCGGTAAATCTGGAAAAGCCCCTCATCCCCTATCAGGAAGAGACAAAAACTACCCTAGTGTTGCGAAACTAAAACGCAATCAAATTTAAAGTCCGATAGTAAAACTGTCATTATATTTGAAATTTTAATTAATTATATAAATATAAAATTTGACGTAAATATATTTATACGTTATATTTTAAATAGCCAAAAAAGGCGTTTTAAACATTAAACTTTGGGTTTAAAAGTGAGAAAATCGAGAAACGTTCGTGCAGGCTAAACCCTTTGAACAGTTTATTAATGGTTGAGGAATGCCGTTCTTTGGGCGGTGACAACACGTTCATTTAAAGGGCGGGGGGGCGTACGTTCATTTAAAGGGGTTGATAAGATAAGATTTTATTCGGTTTTAACCCCCGGGGGGTTAACCCATCCGGATCCCGAAAGTCATGCGTATGGGGATTCTGTCTTATTTCCATTGGGGTCCTTAATCTTGCCCCCCGGATGCCACCCCACCGTACAACACCCAGGTACCTATTTGGTTGGGGGAAAGACAACAGGTGTAAGGGAAAAATCAAAAAATTTCCACCCCCCCCGAGAATTAACCCGGGGCCCCCGGGGGAAGGAGACCCTTTTGCCAAAGGGCCCCCGGGCCACCGTGACAATAGACGTTCATTAAAATGGGTGGGGGTGTCACGTTCATTTAAAGGGTGAGGGGGGGTCAGTTATTTAAAGGGGGGAGGTGGTCTTCGTTCATTTAAAGGGGGGGGGGGGTTCGTTTTTAAAGGGTGGGGGGTCTTCACGTTCATTTAAAAGGGGGGAGGTGGGTGTCAGTTCATTTGGGGGAGGTGGGTGTCAGTTATTTAAGGGGGGAGGGGGGACGTTCATTTAAAGGGGTGAGGTGGGGGTCCCTTCATTTAAAGGGGGGAGGTGGGTTTTTAGTTCATTTAAAGGGGGGGAGGTGGGTGGAAGTTCATTTAAAGGGGGGAGGTGGGGGGCCCATTTAAGGGGGGTGGGGGTCACGTTCATTTAAGGGGTGGTGGGCCCCGTTCATTTAAAAAGGGGGTGGGTGTAGTTATTTAAAGGTGAGGTGGGGGTCACGTTCATTTAAAGGGGTTTAGGTGGTCTTCCCTTCATTTAAAAGGGGGGGGGTTCCGTTCATTTAAAGGGGGGAGGGGGGGTCACGTTCATTTAAAGGGGGAGGTGGGTGGGATTTATTTAAAAAGGGTGAGGTGGGTGCCATTCATTTAAAGGGGGGAGTGGGTGTCCCTTCATTTAAAGGGGGGTGGGTGGCACGTTCATTTAAAGGGGGGGGTGGGTGTCGTTATTTAAAGGGTGAGGTGAGGGGAGTTCATTTAAAAAGGTTAAAGGGGGGCACGTTCATTTGGGGTGAGGGGGTGTCAGTTCATTTAAAGGGGGGAGGGGGGTGTCGTTCATTTAAAGGGTGAGGTGGGTTCCCATTTGGGTTGAGGGGGGTCGTTCTTTGGGGTAGGTGGGTGCACGTTCATTTAAAGGGGGGGGGGTGTCACGTTCATTTGGGGGGGTGGTCTTCAGTTCATTTAAAGGGGGAGGTGGGTTCAGTTATTTAAAGGGGGGAGGTGGGTGTCACGTTCATTTAAAGGGGGGAGGTGGGTGTAATGTTTGTAAACATTAACGACCCCCCGCCACCCTTCCCCAAAAAACCTCCTCCGCCCCTTATATCTTATTTACCTTTTTTTTATATTTAAATTTATCTAAGTTTATTCTTTGTTTTTTTACAGGTATATGATATGTGTATATGTATAAATATATATTTATGATGTATATCTAGTCTAGACATATAAAAGATATTTAGATATGGAAATTGATGGGTGAAAAAATGAATAATTACAGATAGTTATACGTTGGGTATTATATTATGTATGGGATAAATAAGATTGTTTCTAAGGATATACATCAAAAGGTGTTTATTTTATTGTATATCCCAAAAAAATCTTTTTTGGGATATAATGTTGATGATAGTGGGGAATTATCCTAAATGAACAGGGATTGAGACTAAAACCCTGTGAAGTTAGTATTTAGTGGATGTGTATATGAATTTTGGGTATAGGTGTTTTATGAGTTTTAGAGGTATAGTTGAGTGTTATTTAGGATCTAGGTGGGTGGGGAGGGAGGGATGGTGGGAGGGGTTTTGGGAGGTTTCCGCCAGAACCCTACTTAGTGAAGCTGCTGGTGGAGGTGATCCCTGTCTTCCTCCCCCTTTTCTCTGCCCTGAAATATGAGTCAGACTGAGCGAAACTTCAGCGTGAAGAGGAAATACCCGACCTTTTTTAGCCGAACTTGATCAAGCCGCAGCAGATGAAGTTTGGACTAGCTAGAGAATACCCAGCAAATATACCGGGAGGGGCCCGCTGGTTTGTTTGATCCTGCCCTTTTTTCCCAAAAAGGGCCGCCCTTCCCCGGCCCTTTTAATGGGGCCGTGACCCATAATCTGTTTTTTAGGTTTTTTGGGGATGCCACCTGGTATTAAATTCACGAATACTCCGCCAAGGGGGGTTGTATATGGATTATGAGGGAAAAAGCGTGAGTTAGTGGGGGGGGTGGGGCTCACCTGCCGTCAAGCCGAATTTTTAAATATTGTTTAGTCCTTAGATTTTTTTTGGGGGTACAAGGAAGACTTCAATGGGAGGTGCCTTGATGATTTTTGGCCTTGTCCAAAATTAGCTACTCGCCCCTTGGAAATTTTATTATCATCATATAATTTGAAAATCTAAATACAAACTCACCAATTACTCCAATATTATGTTAAAGTCTATAAGCCATTAGTTTAAAGCTCCCCCTAATCCCAAGGCATCCCAGAGGCTCCCGCACTTCAATTTATGATTGTAATGAAAACCCTATGTCCCCGGCAATGAAAAAAAATTTATTGGATTGGATCATACGTGTTTACCTCCCATGCCCCTCCGTTTATTTTTCCCCTTTGAATACGGTAATTAAAGGTTTTAAGGTTTGAACTACGGGATACACCCCCTTTTAAAGCTGTTATGCATGAAAAGTACTAAACTCGTGGGGGGTGCTATTATCACCCATTAATATGTAAACTTAATCATAAATGATCTTAACTTCATGGAAGATTTTTTGATGTCAGTGAAGTTCTTCTGCATCAATATTACATTTAGCTGCTCAGAGTTCAGCGTAAAAGGGTTAAAATTCTCCTAATTTGTGTTCTACAGTTAACCAAACATCACCTCCCCAAGCAAACCTAACCTGATGAAACCCCAACCAAACCCAAACCCTAATTTAACTCGCCCTAATCAAACCTAACAAAACACACCCCAACCTAGTAAGTTTATTTAGGCAGGTACACATACGTACAATTATTGTAGTGTAAATTACCTAGGGTAACCCAAAATTTCTAACTTGCATATGACTTTGGCACATTTGATAGTGTCTTTTGATCATACACTGAGGGACTGTGATTTTACCCAGCACAGGTAAAAATTTGGGGATGTTTCTTTTCACCTGTTATCTTTAAGTAGGTACCTGGGTGTTATTGACCATTGTGTTTCCCTCCCGTGAGAAAAAAAGGTTATAGGACTCAGTGGAAATAAGACAAGTCCCCAGATGACAATTTTATTTACCTTCTCGGGATAATTTTTAAGGTTAATAATTTAAGTCATCATCTAAACAAGACTTTTTAAAAACAAGTAAATATTTCACATTTAAGCAGTGGAATATCAATTACCACTTCCTAAACCAGTTTCCAAATCACAGTTAGTTTTGTCATTAATTGGCTTTGCCCAAATTTGGGGCCAGCCCATTTTTGTATATAACCAGCGTTTGGTGTCTAATGACATCAGGTCTCGTGGCTCGGTTGGTGCCTTGGGTTATTTTTGAGGTCTTTGGGTTCAACCCCCGGGATGGGTGGAAATGTTTGGGCATGCATTTTTCCTTGCACCTGCTGTCCCCTTCTTCGGGGGTTTTATTGGGCCACTGACGCCCCCCTATCGAGCCCGACCTCTCGATACGGGGAAGTTTTGTTGCCCAAGGCCCATAAAAAAAAGGAACAAAATTTCCTTTGTAAATAGATAAAACTGCCCCTTTCATCTGCAGTAAACGTAGGTGCCTGGGTGATAGTCAATTGGTGGCCGCATCCGGGGGGACAAGTTTAAAAGGCCCCCAATGGAAAAAGATAGTCCCCGATTACACTGACTTTTGGGTTATCCTGGGTAGCAACCACGGGGTTTAAAAAACCAAAAAAATTTTGTCTTGGAGACCTGGCTCAGAGTTGTTAAATTTAAAATAATATGATAATATTTGAATTTGCAGGATCATTTTTTTTAATTTTTTTTTTTCTCTTGTGAAACACAGCTATTGAGTGAGCAGTGGTAATGGTTTCCCCTTTTTTTTTCTCTACCTTGGTCAGAGATGGTTGTCATTAAAATATTTAAATTCATTATTCAAAGTACAAACTGAATTTTGTTATTTAAACAGATATAATTTTTATTTAAAAAATTAAGTTTAAATTAAAGTATTTTTAAGTTAAAAAGTTTAAATCAAATTAGCAACGGGGAAGAGTTTTAAAGGGTGTTCCAAAATTGATATTGGCTTCTTTTGACATCAGTATTCTAAAAGTGAGAAGGTATAAAGTTACAGCTAATTTTAACCCTTTTTGATTTTTTTCAGTCGATATACGTTTCGGCCACTGTTTCGGACGTATATATCTCCAAATTCAGGTTCAAATCGCGGGAGAAACGACCCAATAGAGAGAATGGGTCTGTGGGCATGTTGGGTATAAAAAAAACCTGCACAGCAGTGAGAATGAGAAAAAAAAAACCCAACCGGTTTTGGTTAAAAACCCGTCTTTGAGGGCATTGTATTTGTGGTTGTTTCTCTTTTTTTTGGTCTCAGATAGAATGGAAAAAATACTACAGAAATATAGATGATTTTGATTAGTTTCCGATGAAAAATACCTTGAAATTTAGTCAAATAGGGGGAAAAGTTCGATTTTTTCAAATGTTCAAGAGTAAAAAATCACGCCACGCATCCCAAAAACACTTTGAGTCTAATATTTTTCCAAAAACACTGAATTATTTTACCATTTTTACAATAATGCAAAGTCAAATAACGGGAAAACTTTATTTTTTTTTGGGGAATATAAAATCTAAATAGAAAGCATAAATAAAAAAAGAGGGGGCCCAAAGATGATAAGAACGATAACATCTTATTTTAGTGCCAGGAATGTCTGCATTGTTTATTCTGGACCCTATTTTGAAATTGACAACTTTTTATTTTTGCATGAAATTTGCCAAATTGCCCAAATTTTTGACCACTTTTTGAGTAGTTGAATTTGGAAATTGGTGGTTTCTTGTAAATCGATGGGAAAAAAGGAGTTCTAAAGAAATATCTATGAGTTTTCGACTGGAACAATGGAATTGGTCAAAAAAGGGCTCTAAGTCGGGAAAATTTCCGGCGTTTTACGCCAGATCACTAACCCCGGGGGTTTCCGAAGTTTTTATCAAATTTCATACATTTGGGGTCATTACCACCGGAAAAGATTTCTATCATTTCTAAGAAATTTTTTTTTTTTTTTTAAAAATTTTTCGCAAAGGAGCATCGGATTAGGGGGTTGGAAATCAAAAGGGACTACAAGTGGAACCTGCTGTAAGATCTGCCTATGCTGATCAAATTTTTCCCTTTTAAATTTAAATTTAAAAGCCTTAACCGTTCCAGAAATTCCCCCTCAGGGGGCAGGACAAAAAAAACACTTCAATATAACACTAATATCAACTCCGGGATTTTTCATGACAATTCATCTAATATGACAATAAACAATATAAATAACGAAACCTGATATATATACCTAGAATGAATAAAATGTCATTGTGACATGGGGTTTTAGCCATTCCTGCCCCCCGCTCTAAAAACATTTTCCCATGTTTTCCCCTTCTGAGGTGTTTTTAAAAGCAGTGTTTGTGAGGCCCCTTTGTTTTTAAGTATTATAATTTTTAAAGTATTATAATATTATATTTTTTTTTCAACAAGTCGGCTGTCCCCCAAAAGGGCCCAAAAAAGAAAAAAAAATAAAAAAAGAAAATATTTCATCATCATTCAACACTTTCCTTACAGTGGACCCCAGAGATCGTAATTAATCCGTTCAGGCTAGTACTTAACAAAGTTTAAAATTAACCATTTTTTCCATAAGAAATAAAAATTTTCCCTTTCCAAAAAAAATATTCACATACTAAATTAAAAAACTATATATATATATACATTTACTTATTTTATTGAAGAGTTCAGGCATCTGGGAGGTAGAGTTGCTGATAGGGCAGGAGTTAGTGGGAAGGAATCCTAAAAAGGACTTCAGGTAAAAGTCCTCTCGGGGTTATTTCCCCGCCTTGGTTTTTTAAACCACTGGGCCCTTTTGAGAGTCCCAGACCCGCCTGGAAAGAAATTTCCAGGTCCTTTTTTTTTGGCACCCTTCAACATTTCCTGAAGTCGAATGGCTCTGTCACTGAAGTGGCTGAAAGAAGGCTCATTTCAGCTTGCTCAGGGTGGTGTCTTTCAAAAATATCTGCAACTCATTCCCTTTGCACATCTCCTTCCCTGAAAACCCCTTCTTTCTCCCCCTCCTTTTGAAGCAATAACCTCAGCTGTGGTCTGTTGCTGTTCCAGATAAGCTCTTGCAGCTCTTCAGTTGTTAGCTCTATCCTGTGCTCCTCCACCAACTTTTCCCACACCCCACCACTCACCTCCAACCCCAGGCTGTTCCCCAATGCCACAAAAACCCACAACAGGCACGGGGTCCCCCAGGGCGGCGGGGTCACCTCAAACCCTTTCAAAACCCCTCTGTTGGAACAACTAACAAGGTCTCCAAGGGGTTCAAAGCCCGGGAAGTCCCCCTCCCAAGCCACCTATAAAGATAAAAGCACAATGTTGAAGTGTCTTTTCCCGAACTCCTTAGGGTCAACTCCCCGTGTCGAGGGTCACCAAACCTTTTCAAACATGCTTTGGTGAATTTCGAAGTTGGAAATGCCCGTGTCCATGGGCTGGGGGGGAGTGGTGTTAGGAGGCAAGAACTTACTATGAAATTAAACTTTTCAGACAAACCTCTTTCAAATTTTTAGGGGGGGGAGCATTGTCCCGTTAGGAGGCACTTGAGTGGCAATTTTTTTCCCAAGAGGATTTCTTCACAGTAGGGAAACACTCCAGTAGGGAAACACCTGTAGTGACCATGCCTTGGTGTTGCCCTCCAATGCACACACAAATTATTCTTGTCAACACTGATTCTTGAAGGGTCTGGGATTTTCAAATGATAACCAGTAAAGGCTTACTTTTAAAAACACCACTGGATTTGGCCCCATCATGGTTAGCCCTTTCTGGTTGTGTCCCTGTGCCTTTTCCCCCTGATAATGTAGGTCCCGTTGGGGATTTTCTTAAAAAAGGCCTGTTTCATCACAGTTAAACACTGTTGGGGGGGAAATTGTTCAGCCTCTGAACCCCCGGAATTATGCACAAATTTTTTAGCTGCACGTTTGTCTGACTGGCTGCCTCACCATGTCTCACAACATTGTGTATGCCATCCCAAACCTATCAAACCAGCCTTTTCTGGCTTTAAAAAACCCCTTTCCTCCCACTGGTTGGGCATTGTCTTGAAAGTCTGCGGAACTTCCTTGCTTTTCAAAAATTTTCGCCATGGAAATACTATCACCCGCTCTGTTTTTTATGGATCCACACCAACAACAACTTCCAACCTCATCCACTGTTTGATCTATTTTTTGTTAACATATCAACCCCTTTTTCAACATTAGCTTCCTTTTATCTCATTTCTTTGCCAGGATGAGCTGATAGTAGATGGGGTTTTTTGTCATCCGGCAAGATCACTCAGACGTCGCCACCCCATATTTTTCTATAATCTTTTTTTCAGTTCTGGTGTTCCTCACTTTTTTAACAGGGTGCCACTAGGAACTTCTTTGGACCCATGGTACTTTTTTTACAGTACAATACTAAAACAAAAAAAACACCAAATGAGGGGAATGTTTGAAAAGCGGGTGGAAAAAGTTTTCCCCAAAAGGAAAAAGGTTACTGGCTCGCCCGGGGCGCGGGGAAAGGGGGACAGGTCTAATATTAGAAACACAAGCTATTTTGTTTCCAAATCGAAAAAACTACGAAAAATGTTTGAAAAAAAACCTTAAACTGGGGGGCCCCTGACATAATCACGCTTTTCAGATTCACTCCCGATAAAAGCTGAAATAAGTCCCTCCCAAATGTCACTATCCCAGACCCCTCTTTTGGTGCAGGCATTTCTTCCCATTTCCCGGACTCAAGTCCAACTAAACAATTAACTGGTTTTCCCGAATCCCCCAAAATATTACCCTGCTACACTCCCAA
>WNWK01037648.1:0-18388 GCA_009830355.1 Cherax destructor | reverse complement strand
CAGTAGGAAGTACAGCAGTGCAGTAGGAAGTACAGCAGTACAGTAGGAAGTACAGCAGTGCAGTAGGAAGTACAGCAGTACAGTAGGAAGTACAGCAGTACAGTAGGAAGTACAGCAGTGCAGTAGGAAGTACAGCAGTACAGTAGGAAGTACAGCAGTGCAGTAGGAAGTACAGCTGTGCAGTAGGAAGTACAGCAGTACGGGAGGCAGTACAGCAGTTGAGCAGAGGTACAAGGAGGCTGGCAGCTAGGTGGACAGTGGCTGGATGCTAGAGCAGTGCAGGAAATATTGTGATTAGATTAAAAATGTCTCTTGCGGACACTAGATGTAGGTCCTTGCCTACCACCACACCTGTACTACACCTGTTGAACACCTGTCCCACACCTGTTGAACATCTGTATCACACCTACACCTGAACCACACCTACGCCTGAACCACGCCTGTACCACACCTGTTGAACACCTGCACCATGCAGTACCATAACTGTCCCACGCCTGTACCACACCTGTTGAACACCTGCAACACACCTGTCCCACACTTGTACCACACCTTTACCACACCTACACCTGAACCACGCCTGTACCACACCTGTACCACAACTGAACCACAACTCTAAAACACCTGTACCACGCTTGTACCCCACATGTACCACACCTGTTGAACACCTGCACCACACCTGTACCACACCTGTACTACGCCTGCAACACGCCTGCATCACACTTGCGCCACACTGCTATCATCAGTGTTAAGTGCCACCTTGGTTGAGCAAGGGACTCATACTGGGTGTGACTTTTGCCCTGGATTTGGGATATGAGAAGAAATATTTTGGATTTCTTTCATTTTTAATATTCACTGTTAGCTCCTCCGTCTCTCCTGGACTCTGTATGATTCCTTAAACTTCCTGAGCTCAACACTTTCTATTTCCTTAGCCAGTACTTCCTTCTGCATATCAGACAGTCTAGCATAATTGAGGAAAGCTGTGATTCTTTACCTTCGCCTGTAGAGGGAGCGTCTCTCTCTTTTTAGTTTGCATTCTCTCTTCTTTTTCTTTAATGGGATGTGCCAAGAGCATACTTCTAGTGCAGATAAAAGATTCAGAGAACCAACAAGTTGATAAAGTTGTCACTTGTGCAACACTTTAGTATCTTTATTTTGGAAAAGTTGCGCCACACAGTGGCTTCCTCAGTTCAGTACAGAGAAGAATGGTTGGAGATCAGAAGGTGTTTGAAGCTACACTGGTCTGTATTTGGAATGTTTTTAATTTTTATTTTTATTCATGGTTGCGATCTTACATATTCTTGGGCTGCTGATTGTAAATATCTAAACCATTTTGCTCTATCATGTAAGGATTTTGAATAAAATACAAATTAATGATAGTAAAAAAATTGAATTTTTAATAAATTGTTACTTTATTAAAATTAGGCAAGTAATCATGGAAAAGCACATGGTGTTAGTTTTAAGAACATATGAATTCCAAATCAACATGAATCAAATCAAATTATTTTATTAAAAAAATATGCTCCTAATGGTTAGCCTACATACTGAATCAAAGGAAGGAGGACCACTTTGATTTTCGCTTGTGCTGTGCATCGAGACCATTACGTTTCAATGACCACCAGTAATCCGCCATCATGCTGACATTCCATTTGCCCTGGTATCGAGTTTCCATGGTGCAAATATAATGATGGAACCTCTCTCCTTGTTCCTCACTGTAGTCCCCACAATTGTTGGGAAAATAGTCAAGATGTGAGTACAAAAAGTGCATCTTCACATTCATTCTAGACCCAAGTTGTTGGAAACTTGAAATCAGGTCTTGTTTTCCAGGAAGTTGTGGACAATCTGCTTGATGTGGAGTGGTGGCAGCAGAATTTTCTTGAGGTCAACTAGTGGCACAGTTTTCACGTTGTGATTTCCTGGTAAGAAGCTGGTTCTTGGTGGCCAGTCTTTTTGTTCATAGTGCTGGCTGTCTGCCCTACTATCCCAAAGACACAGAAAACACTATGGCCAATTGGCACAGATGCAGCTGTGCTGCGATTGTAGAGAAGTACAGCTTTTAAACTTCTTTTAGAAGAATCAATGAAGAGTCTCCATTCATCTGCTTTGTATGACATCCCCATGTGTTCAATAAGGCCAGAAATATTTGAACAGAAAATTAAAGATTCCTCTTTGTCAAAGAACTAAGTGAATTCCGCTTCACGATGTCGGTACCAAGCGAATGTTGTTCCAGGAGTTAGAAGCCTGTGTTGGAAGGTTAAGGTCTGTCACCAAGTCATTGAGCTCAACTTGGTTGAAGGGTTTGGGATCGTCATTTGTTGGTGGTTCATAGTCTACTTCCATCTCCTAAGAATCACTGGTATCAGACTCTGATGAAATTTGCCATGTCTCAGGTGGCACAGGTACAGGAATATCTTCAGAGTGTGGAACAGACCTTATTGCTGAAGGAATATTTGGGTATATTATGCGATCTTTAGTCTTCTTGTTGAATCCAGCTACTTTAGTCATACAAACGTAGCAGTCATCATGGTGGTTCATCTGCTCCCGCCATACCATTGGTACTCCAAAGGGCATACATTTAAGTTTTCCAACTGACCACATTTGGAGCTTACTGATGCAACTCTTGCAAGCTTTGTGTGGTGCAAATGGTTTGTCCTGGTCTCCAAGTTTGCAGCCAAAATAAGCAAAGTAGCAGCACTTCAATAAAGGAATAATGTTGCTCCGGGAATCTGAAGGTTGAATTGCCCGCAGACATAGCAAAATATGTCTGGTGAATTTATTCAGCCTCTGGACATATTAATAATCTGAAAATAAAGAAAAATAGATTAGATTTAACATTTAATTCAATATAAGGTAAACATTTTAATTGGTAATATACAACTTTCTCATTTACTTATGTTATACGAAAAGAGAAAAGTAATAATTCTTTATAACTTGACAACCTGATGTGATAGATATGAATAAAAAACACAATGAATCACTATTTTCCATATATATACCGAAAAAGATACCATAGTCAATAAAAAAAATCATGCAGACCAGTGTAATCAATCCCTCACCCCGGAGTCGATGCGACATGTCCGTCAATCTTGATAATAATAAAGCATATGTGAGAAGGGGCTTTTGTATTGCAGTCAGGTGAAGGGAAGAAGTCGTAGGCGCTGTCGTCACCATGGAAAAATCCACAGGTGAAAGTAGGTCATGGCAAGCCCTGTATCAAGATCCAAAGATGTTGCCATACTGACAGGAATGTAGATAAATGGTTCAGAGAACCAACAGAGACTCTGGTTCGGATCGATTTTATTGAAGATATCTTCACAGCATGTTTCGTTAAGGACGCGATTTATATGATCCCAGTTGATGTTCTTGTTCCTAAAGTTGAATTTGGTGAAAACACCCTCACATTTGTTTGCATTTTGCTGGTCAGGACCCGTGTGCATGCAGATCTAAACTTTAATTAGGTTGTGATTTGAATTAACTGTCCTTGATACTGTTATATTTCATACCAGATCACCAGTATTTGTGAAAATAAGATCAAGTTTATTTACCAGTCTTGTCGGCTCCACTATTTCCTAGCTTAAGGGAAAATTTATTACAGAGATTCGACAACTCATTTATTGTGTGAGAATGTTCGCGTGTTGCTACGTTCTTCCACTTTAAATGTCTTAAGTTGAAATCCTGTTGTAGTGTAATTTTATTATATACCATTCTGTTAATCAGTGTATATATATATATGTCGTGCCGATTAGGTAAAACTTGCGATTTTTGCATAAATAGCAACACTCACCTTGCCATATAAGACAAGTGAAAATTTGTGTATGCAATAATTTCGCCAAAATCATTCTGAACATAACGAAAAAAATATATTTTATTGTGTTTGTTTATTATTAAATTAATGTTAACGTATCTAAAATATATTTAGTTGGGTTAGGCTAAATTAAATTGTGCTTGTTGTAATAAGGTTAGGTAGGTTTTCAAAGTTTCTCTTGGTGCAAAATTATAAATTCTTACATTAACATAAATGAAAAAAATATATCTTTAAACGTATAAGAGAAAATTTTAGAAAGGACTTAATTTTAGATGGGTTCTTGCTAATTGACCAGTTTTACCTAATCGGCACGACATATATATATATATATATATATATATATATATATATATATATATATATATATATATATATATATATATATATATATATATATATATATATATATATATATGAAAATAATGAGTACAATGACCTATACTCGGATTTGTTGCTTTTCATGACTATGTGTAAAAATGTACTCGGACTTTCGCATACATTGGTACTTGTCCAAGTGGACCTTTGCTCACAGTAGCTGAGTAGCCCTGACCTAGTCAGGTTGTATAAAAGCCGCCAGGTACAATTTCTAAACAATTCAAGGAACAGCTATTGAAAACTGAATACTGTCTGGAAAATCCTTCATCCCTACCTCCAAATATCACTTGGATTTATTTTACTCAAATTGGTTTAAATGGAGTTGTTGAATATATATATATATATATATATATATATATATATATATATATATATATATATATATATATATATATATATCCATGGAGGCAAAGAAGGAATGTACGAAAGTATAGTGGTACCAACACTCTTATATGGGTGTGAAGCATGGGTTGCAAATGCTGCAGCGAGGAGGCGGCTGGAGGCAGTGGAGATGTCCTGTCTAAGGGCAATGTGTGGTGTAAATATTATGCAGAAAATTCGGAATGTGGAAATTAGGAGAAGGTGTGGAGTTACTAAAAGTATTTGTCAGAGGGCTGAAGAGGGGTTGTTGAGGTGCTTTGGTCATTTAGAGAAATGGATCAAAGTAGAATGACTTGGAGAGCGTATAAATCTGTAGGGGAAGGAAGGCGGGGTAGGGGTCGTCCTAGAAAAGGTTGGAGGGAAGGGGTAAAGGAGGTTTTGTGGGCGAGGGGCTTG
This sequence comes from Cherax destructor, assembly GCA_009830355.1. Taxonomy (NCBI): domain Eukaryota; kingdom Metazoa; phylum Arthropoda; class Malacostraca; order Decapoda; family Parastacidae; genus Cherax; species Cherax destructor. The sequence continues at coordinate 13,434 of WNWK01037648.1, read as the reverse complement.
GACTTCCAGCAAGCATGTGTGAGCGTGTTAGATAGGAGTGAATGGAGACGAATGGTTTTTGGGACATGACGATCTGTTGGAGTGTGAGCAGGGTAACATTTTGTGAAGGGATTCAGGGAAACCAGTTAATTGATTTAGTTGGACTTGAGTCCTGGAAATGGGAAGTACAATGCCTGCACTTTAAAGGAGGGTCTGAGATAGTGACAGCTGGAGGGACTTTCTCAACTGTCGTATCTGAGCTCCTCTGCAAAGACAGTGATTATGTATGAGTGTGGTGAAAGTGTTGAATGATGATGAAAGTTTTTTCTTTTTGGGGATTTTGTTTCTTTTTGTGTCACCCTGTCTCGGTGGGAGACGGCCGACTTGTTGAAAAAAAAAAATATATATATTCAACAACTCCATTTAAACCAATTTGAGTAAAATAAATCCAAGTGATATTTGGAGGTAGGGATGAAGGATTTTCCAGACAGTATTCAGTTTTCAATAGCTGTTCCTTGAATTGTTTAGAAATTGTACCTGGCGGCTTTTATACAACCCTGACTAGGTCAGGGCTACTCAGCTACTGTGAGCAAAGGTCCACTTGGACAAGTACCAATGTATGCGAAAGTCCGAGTACATTTTTTACACATAGTCATGAAAAGCAACAAATCCGAGTATAGGTCATTGTACTCATTATTTTCAATGAACTTCATTTTCAGTCCTCGTCTTATAAAACTTTACAAGATATGAAGATAAATAGTGAGAGAAAAAAAAAATTTTTACATTATATCAAACAAGTTTTGGATTTTTTATTCTTAAATTGGTTTAAATGGAGTTTTCAAATTGAAAAAAATAATATATATATACTGATTAACAGAATGGTATATAATAAAATTACACTACAACAGGATTTGAAGTTTTATTAAAAAAAAATCCGAATTTTAACACGTAAAGATAAACAACAATGACGTAATCTGTAACATATTTTATATCCACTCAACGTAAATTAGGAACCAGAATGGGGATTTTTTTAACCAATTTGATTAAACATTGATGTGAAGAATTTGATCACAACGACTCAGTACTAAATGCCCCACCAACGTACTTATTCATAAAAGAGGTGGACACAGCAAATTAAAATCAAATTCGCTAAACAGAAAATGAGAAAACCCGAAATCATACCTTGCAGTTTTTTTTAGTTTAATATCTTTATTATGCACCCCATACCCATGGTGTGGGTGGTAGTCAAAAGATTACAGAGGCACATAATTGGTCCAGAGACTGGACTCCAAAGTTTTGATAGCTTAACAAGTTACCGCGGTAATGAACTAGATCTGGTCACAATTATGACCAAGTTTCAAAAGTAATGAGCTCCAGGTAGAGCTGGTCACACTCATGACAAGTTACAAAGGTAATGAACTAGAGCTGGTCACAATCATGACAAGTTGCAAAGGTAATGAGCTCCAGGTAGAGCTGGTCACAATCATGACAGTTACAAAGGTAATGAATCATAAACACGTCCATACATGGTAAACAAATGACAGAGTAATGAGCAATATTCTAGGGAATGCATCCATTGCCCCAACAACAGATGTTGCAAGGTGCCTGTCCCTCTTCGGCAGGACAGCCAGACAGCCATTGCAAACAGCAGCAGGTTGCGCCAGGATCTGCTGCTTGCAGGAGCACCATCGCTAGCAGCCCGAGGCACAACCTTTCCCGAAATTCAAAGTTGCGCCAGGGTGGCCAGACTTCCCAGCTCATATGCGGCCAAACTCTTTTTCCAAAATGCCAAAAAAGTCAACTTCATTGCACAAGTGATAATTACCAATATGAATTACCATTGAATGGAAGAAAATATCATTATTTAGCTATGCTAGAAAACTGTAATACATTCAGAGTATGCATTCCATTCAGATAGAATAATGTATTAATCCCGCTCTTGTGGACCACCTGATCCTGAACGTGGTAACAGCTGTTTTTTAACTAAGCTTTCTCCTGAAGTCCGCGGTCCAACTACAACACTCAGAAGGTCCGGATTCGGACTGCGGCCGCCAATTGAGTAGCCCAGGACTAGGTTGAATCTCAGTCTTTACTATCAAAACTTTGTGCAAATGAGCGACTCAGCGACATACAGGCCAACGCCCCTTGTTGCCTGTTATTTCTGTCGCATCTAAATAAGTTGTACCCTGGTATCCATATTTCGTTGTCAAAGTGGTTTTTTGTATGGGTCTCTGTGAAAGCTGCCAACGTTGCAATTTGACTCCGTGAGGAGTTTGCTGATAAAAGGTATTTTGTTGTTGGCTCTGTATATTGCAAACACAATTGATGTCGTAATGCTTGTTTGTTGGGAGATTTTTTTATTGGCATTAGCATCTGTGGTTCTGGAGTGGGGGCCACTGACTGTTCCTAAAATCCAACAAAGCTCCAAGGGGTGAAATATTTTTGTAATTTCTTGCCATTTTTTTCTGCTTCCTGCACTTAAAAATCTCTTGCTAATGAATGGCTGTAGCTTCCACTGTTAGTTTTCCAAGGTGTGTGGGTTTGTACCTCATGGTCCCTCTCAAATGGTATGCAGAGCATTATGTTGTAGCATTCTGTTGGCTGGTACTTGTGGGGGGATGGTTTCCCAATGATGCAGTTTCTAGATATGCACCAGCATTATCTTCAGCAGTCGTTCCAGAACCAATACCTCCAGCAGCTGTTTCTAGAATTGTACCAACACTGTGTTCAGAAACAGCACGCGAACCAACAACACCACTAGCTGAAGCACTATTTTGTACTTCTAGATCTGTACTTGCTTCTTCAGAAACACCAGGGCCACCATCACCAGCTGAAGCACAACCTCCCGTTTCTAGAACTCCACAGTACAAGATCCAGCAACAGCACCTGCTGAAACTATTGTTCTTCCCTGGGTCTTGCCCTACTTGCAGTAATCTGCACTGGTGTTATTCCCCCTTCTGTGTTACTGTGCAGTGGTATTCCTGGCACACCTGTGCTATGTCGCACGTGTGTATGTTTTCAGCCTGTTATAGTCTGTATGAGTGATCCCTATCCTCCCTTCCCTGCGATATTGTCTCTGTGGTCATCTAGTACTTCTCTCACTCTTTCACTTTGTCAATTACCTTATATAATTGACATACAGGTGAATGCAAATAGGAAGTTCGTCTGTCTGGTGCTCAGTAGACAAAGGATCAAGCCTCCACCACATCTTGCGCTGAATGACCTACATGTGTTTAGCGTTTAACGTGAATTGTTAATCTTATAAAACCGGCAATTTCTCCCCAAAAATCGTATGTCTGTCATAGAGATCCAAGCACACTTCACTCTCTCAAGATCATTGTAGGAGAGGGAGACGCCAGTGTATGAACCACGACACTGTCCCTCACACACACTCTACTACATACTCAGTCAGCTGAAAATCATTGTTACCCTAGAAAGGTTGTATTCAAGATTGACATTTTCTCAGTGATGAGTTTAGTGAGACATATATATACATTTTAACTGATATCTAGCTGATAGTTTCACTGTACGACACCTTCACCACACTTGTGCCAAACTTGCACCACACCTGCACCAGGCGGGTGTGGTACAGGTGTGGGCCACACACAACTACTGCATATTCCAGTTTTGTCCTAATATTAGTTATAAACAACTTTCTTAACATTTCACCGTCCATATATTGGAAAAGTTATTTTAAAGTGTGCCAAAGTAACATACGAACTTCTCACAGGTTCATTTATACGATCTTCCGGAGATATTTTTTTGTAAGAATAGCTCCTGGTTTCTCTCTCTCTCTCTCCCTCTGTCTTATACTTTCAGACAGAGAGAGAGAATACAATTTGTATTCATCAATGGGGTGCCAAAGCCGGGTCACCAGCTGATACAGACCCGGGCCAGACCGGCGAACCTTAAGCAAGTTGTATTCTCATGTAGACTGATTTCACTTCCTCCCATTTCTAGTCCACGGCATTTATCTACATTAAATTCCATTATGCATCACTCCATGTGTGTGTGTGGAGGGCACCAATGGAGGTCTGCTCACTACGATACTGTGACATCTCACAATAGTAATGGTTCGTTTTCTCTGACAAGAGTGTTTACTCTATTACTTTCCTTATTATTAAATAGAGAACATGCCTATAAAGTAATTTTACAATAAATATTCAGCCAGTATCACCCTATACATTGATATTTCAAGCAAGCATAGGAAAGAGCAAGGAGGTGAATAATAGAATGTAAGGTGGGAGTTAGGGAGTATGGAGGAAGTGAATGTCTTGGGACATTTATGAGTGACCACGTCAGCAGATGGGAAGGATAACAAATATTAGCCCAGAACATGTCTGAACTCCGAATCTAACCACAGCAGAACAACTTCATTTTAAAAATAGGCAGAGCGAGTGAGAGTGAGAGAGGAAAACAGACACAGCGAGAGATAGGTAAGCAGGATGTGGCACTCACGTTCACACACGTACATACAGTACATATACACACAAACACACACTAGTACATACCCACAGTTTATTTATACCTAGACTGATAAAAGAGATAAACAAGACAAATGAGGGAACCAGTACTGTGTACTGGTTCCCTCTATTAATGACAGGTGACCGTGATAAGGAAACAGTGCCAAAGAACATTTTAAACATAAAGGAATACACAGAGCAGCAGCAGCAGCAGCAGCCTGTGAGAAGAGTACTCCAAATAAATGGTCAACAAAATTCCTCAATATAATGACCGACTGACCAAGAATCAGCAAGTTAATGATGCAACACTAGTGAGGGAAGGCAACACATGTTATGTGTCCTATAATTTATGTTATAATGAAGCGGTGAGTTATAGTGAAAAGTCAGTTTAAAAGAGTTAAAAAGAGTGAGTCATAATGAAAGAGAGATCTATAAAGAGTGAGTTATAATGAAAAAAGTGAGTTATAAAGAGTGAGTTATAATGGAAAAAGTGAGTTGTAAAGAGTTATAATGAAAACGTGAGTTATAATGACACTGAGTTATAATGACACTGTTATAATGAAAGAGTGAGATATAATGAAAAATTGAGATATAATGAAAAAGTTGTAATGAAAGAGTAAGTTATAATGAAAAGGTTATAATGAAAGAGTGATTTATGATGAAACAAGGAGTTATAAAGAATGAGTTATAATAAAAGAGTGAGTTATAAATAGTGAATTATAATGAGTGAGTTATTAATAAAGAATGAGTTATAATGAGTGAGTTATAAAGAATGAATTATGATGAGTGAGTTATAAAGAGTGAGTTATAAAGAGTGAGTTATAAAGAGTGAGTTATAAAGAGTGAGTTATAAATAGTGAATTATAATGAGTGAGTTATTAATAAAGAATGAGTTATAATGAGTGAGTTATAAATAGTGAATTATGATGAGTGAGTTATAAAGAGTGAGTTATAAATAGTGAATTATAACAGTGAGTTATTAATAGTGAATTATAACAGTGATTTATAAATAAAGAGTGAGTTATGATGAAAGAGTAAGTTATAAAGAGTGAGTTATAAAGAGTAAGTTATAAAGAGTGAGTTATAAAGAGTAAGTTATAAAGAGTGAGTTATGATGAAAGAGTAAGTTATAAAGAGTGAGTTATAAAGAGTAAGTTATAAAGAGTGAGTTATGATGAAAGAGTAAGTTATAAAGAGTGAGTTATAAAGAGTAAGTTATAAAGAGTGAGTTATAAAGAGTAAGTTATAAAGAGTGAGTTATAAAGAGTAAGTTATAAAGAGTGAGTTATAAAGAGTGAGTTATAAAGAGTAAGTTATAAAGAGTAAGTTATAAAGAGTGAGTTATAAAGAGTGAGTTATAAAGAGTGAGTTATAAAGAGTAAGTTATAAAGAGTGAGTTATAAAGAGTGAGTTATAAAGAGTGAGTTATAAAGAGTGAGTTATAAAGAGTGAGTTATAAAGAGTGAGTTATAAAGAGTAAGTTATAAAGAGTGAGTTATAAAGAGTGAGTTATATAGAGTAAGTTATAAAGAGTGAGTTATAAAGAGTAAGTTATAAAGAGTGAGTTATAAAGAGTAAGTTATAAAGAGTGAGTTATAAAGAGTAAGTTATAAAGAGTGAGTTATAAAGAGTAAGTTATAAAGAGTGAGTTATAAAGAGTGAGTTATAAAGAGTAAGTTATAAAGAGTAAGTTATAAATAGTGAGTTATAAAGAGTGAGTTATAAAGAGTGAGTTATAAAGAGTAAGTTATAAAGAGTGAGTTATAAAGAGTGAGTTATAAAGAGTGAGTTATAAAGAGTGAGTTATAAAGAGTGAGTTATAAAGAGTGAGTTATAAAGAGTAAGTTATAAAGAGTGAGTTATAAAGAGTGAGTTATAAAGAGTAAGTTATAAAGAGTGAGTTATAAAGAGTAAGTTATAAAGAGTGAGTTATAAAGAGTAAGTTATAAAGAGTGAGTTATAAAGAGTAAGTTATAAAGAGTGAGTTATAAAGAGTGAGTTATAAAGAGTAAGTTATAAAGAGTGAGTTATAAAGAGTGAGTTATAAAGAGCGAGTTATAAAGAGTAAGTTATAACGAGTAAGTTATAAAGAATGAGTTATAAAGAGTAAGTTATAAAGAGTAAGTTATAAAGAGTGAGTTATAAAGAGTGAATTATAAAGAGTGAGTTATAAAGAGTGAGTTATAAAGAGTGAGTTATAAAAACTCAGTTATAAAGACTGAGTTATAAAGAGTGAATTATAAAGAGTGGGTTATACAGAATGAGTTATAATACCTGGAGTATACCTGGAGAGGGTTTCGGGGGTCAACGCCTCCGCGGCCAGGTCTGAGACCAGGCCTCATGGTGGATCAGGGTCTAATCAACCAGGCTGTTACTGCTGGCCGCAAGCAAACTGACGTAAGAAGCACAGCCCGTTTGGTCAGGTACTGACTTTAGGTACCTGTCCAGTGCCTTCTTGAAGACAGCCAGGGGTCTATTGGTAATCCCCCTAATGTATGCTGGGAGGCAGTTGAACAGTCTTGGGCCCCGGACACTTATTGTCTTGTCTCTCATTGTACTCGTGGCGCCCCTGCTTTTCATTGGGGGAATGTTGCATCTCCTGCCGAGTCTTTTGCTTTCATAGGGAGTGATTTTCGTGTGCAGGTTTGGTACCAATTCTTCTAGGATTTTCCAAGTGTATATTATCATGTATCTCTCTCGCCTGCATTCCAGGGAATACAGATCAAGGACCTTCAACCGTTCCCAGTAATTTAGGGGCCTTATCGTACTTATGTGTGCATTGAAAGTTCTTTGTACACTGTCCAGGACAGCAATTTTGCCTGCCTTGAAGGGGGCAGTTAGTGTACAGCAGTATTCCAGCCTAGAGAGAACAAGCGATTTGAAGAGAATCATCATGGGCTTGGCGTCCCTAGTTTTGAAGGTTCTCATTGTCTATCATATAATTTTCATAGCAGATGCGGTAGATACATTGTTGTGGTCTTTGAAGGCGAGATCCTCTGACATTGTCACTCCCAGGTCCTTTACATTACTTTTTTGCTCTATTGTTTGGTTAAAATTTGTTGTATACCCTGATACAGTTTTAATTTCCTCAAGTTTTCCATATCTGAGTATATAGTTGAAATTTCTCTTCATTGAGCTTCACATTGTTTTGAGTGGTCCATTTTGAAGATTTGGTTGATGCCCGCTTGGAGTCTTGCGGTGTCTTCGATGGTCACTGTCATGGCAATTCGGGTGTCATCCGCAAAGGATATGAAGAGGAGGAATAGGATGGGAACGAGTATTGTGCCTTGTGGAACACAGCTTTTTGTCAGGAAGTTGTAGATCTATCTACCAACTTTTCCTGTTATTCCTTTATCACGCATTTTGTGTGCTATTACACCATGGTTACACTTGTCGAAGGCTTTTGCAAAGTCTGTGTATACTATACCTGCATTTCGTTTATCCTCTGCAGCATCCAGGACCTTGTCATAGTGGTCCAGTAGCTGGGACAGGCAGGAGAGACCTGCTCTAAACCAGTGTTTCCCTGGGTTGTGTAATTGATGGGTGCATGCCCAGGCATACTAGGCATGCTAACGGCCATTTTTGTAATTATAGTCCTTAAATGTAAAACACCCATTGTAATTTTTACAAAGAAATAAAGCATCTTGAATCTTGTGTTGATGTACCCTTTAATAAATCCACAATACCACAACTAAATAAGAAATGCAAAGATAGGCTAAATGCTCTTAAAGCTGTTGCTGGCTACAAACCCCACTATGGTGCTAATGTGAGAATCGTGAGAATGATGTGCATAGCCTAAGTAAGGTCCTTAATTGATTATGCTGCTCCCATGTGATAAAGTTGATATGTTAGCCAAGAAGAGTACCCAGAAGGAGAATGTAGAATATAACTTTGGTATATCTGTGTCTAGCATTAGGAATAATATTAGGAGAGAAGTAAATAATGAAAATGATTGCTATAGGAATGCAGTTAGAAGCCTAAGTAGATCTATAACCCACTATGATAACATGAACACAGAGAAGCATGTTTATGGAGCAACTTGCAATGTGAACAGACTGACTGATGTTGTAGTGGCCAGGCTTAGGCTTGGCTACAAGTACTTCTGGCAGTTTGGGAGATACGCAAATGATGATCAAACTAAATGCAAATTATGTGATCAGGCATATGGTCACTGTCTTGAACACTATGTGCTTAATTGTCCACTTATTGAGGAATACATAGATAGACAGTATAATAACCTATGTGACATGTCAAGATATCTTATTAATGAAAATAAGATACCGGTTATACTAAGCAAATTTCCTAAATTTGCTTGTAACAGATAAGTGAACTGTAGATATAAATCCAAATGTACAATTGTTAACCTTTTTGGGGCTTAGTTCCTAGGCCTTTTGTGTATCCATATGCTCTTGCGCTACCGTCCACAGAATGGATATGGGGTGCACAATAAACTAGCCACTTCGGTGGAAAAATCTAAATCTGTGAGGCACAAGCCAACCCCCCTCCCCTTGTTGCCTATTTAGTCTGTCGCATCTGAATAGGTTATAACCTGGGATCCATATTTCGTTGTCAGAAATGATCCTTTATGTGGGTCTCTGTGAATGCTGCAAACATTGCATTTGACTCCGTGAGCAGTCCCTTGAAGTTAGGAATTTTGTTGTTTGTTGACGGCTTTAGACCCTGTATGTTTGCAAAGAAAAATGTCGTTATATTGATATAATTAAATTGGGTTATATTTACTGGCTCTAATACCTGTTGTTCTGGAGTGGTGGCTAATGACTGTGCCTCTGCTCCAGAAGTGTTTACAGTCTGGGTAAGGTTTCTGTCATTTCTTACCAATCTTTTTTCCTTCTTGGCACTAAAAAACCTCTTTCTCTGGAGAGGTTATGGCTCCCCTCCTTTGTTTCCCATAGTCTGGCTGGTCTGTGTCTTCTTGTCCCCTTTAGATGATGTTCCTGGCAATATACGTTGTAGCATTTTCTTTCATGGAGTGACGAGTGACATATTTCGGGGTGAAATAAGTTATAGGAAGTGCGTTGCACCCTCCTGTTGTCATGTGGGTGCGGCATTTTTTTGGATGGTCAAAGGTGCATGTCCCACCTGTTTTACCAGATTTACCATGTCTGCAGATACCCAAGACATAGAATTTGCATAGATTGGAATTTTGTTTGCTATGATTTTTTTGTAGCTGCGTTCGCTGCTGGTGCATTTTTTTTTGTTTCCCCTCTACTTACCACCCCTGTGTGGACATCAGTGATTCCATCAGGTTTTGCTGGTAATGTGTCAACACTATTTCCAGAGGCATCATCCCCTTTTGTTCCATCTCCAGCAGCATCGCTGGTACAGGGACCATGGTGTGGAGAGTTGTTACAGTCCTCGGGGTCCAGGGACCATGGTGTGGAGAATTGTTACAGTCCTCGGTGTACAGGAACCATGGTGTGGAGAATTGTTACAGTCCTCGGGGTCCAGGGACCATGGTGTGGAGAGTTGTTACAGTCCTCGGGGTAAAGGGACCATGGTGTGGAGAGTTGTTACAGTCCTCGGGGTCCAGGGACCATGGTGTGGAGAATTGTTACAGTCATCGGTGTCCAGGAACCATGGTGTGGAGAATTGTTACAGTCCTCGGGGTCCAGGGACCATGGTGTGGAGAGTTGTTACAGTCCTCTGGGTCAAGGGACCATGGTGTGGAGAATTGTTACAGTCCTCGTGGTCTAGGGACCATGGAGTGGAGAACTGTTACAGTCCTCGGGGTCCAGGGACCATGGTGTGGAGAAATGTTACAGTCCTCGGGGTCCATGGACCATGGAGTGGAGAGTTGTTACGATCCTCGAGGTCCAGGGACCATGGTGTGCAGGGTTGTTACAGCCCGGGTGCCAGGGACCATGCATGGAGAGGTTGTTACAGTGCTGGGTCCAGGGACCATGGTGTGGAGAAGTTGTTACAGGTCCTGTCCATGGACCAGTAGTATGGAGCGTTGTTACGGTCAGGTCCAGGGACCATGGTTTGAGGGTTGTTACGGGGTGGTAAACCAGGGACCATAGATGGAGGGTTGTTACGGTGGTGGTGAACAGGGACCATGTGTGGAGGGTTGTTACGTGCTGGTGACCAGGGACCATGGTGTGGAGGTTGTTACAGGTGCTGGTGACCAGGGACCATGGTTTAGAGGGTTGTTACGGTGGTGGTGAACAGGGACCATAGTGTGGAGGGTTGTTACGGTGGTGGTGAACAGGGACCATAGTGTGGAGGGTTGTTACAGTGCTGGTGACCAGGGACATGTGTGGAGGGTTGTTAAATGGTGCTGTGACCAGGGACCATGGTTGGAGGGTTGTTACGGTGCTGGTGACCGGGGACCATGGTTTGGAGGATGTTACGGTGCTGGTGACCAGGGACCATGGTGTGGAGGGTTGTTACGGTGCTGTGACCAGGGACCATGTGTGGAGGGTTGTTACGGTGCTGGTGACCAGGGACCATGGTGTGGAGGGTTGTTACGGTACTGGTGACCAGGACTATAGTGTGGATGGATTTACGGTGCTGGTTACCAGGGACCATGGTGTGGAGAGTGTTACGGTGCTGTGACCAGGGACCATGTGTGGAGGGATGTTACGGTGCTGGTGACCAGGGACCATGGTGTGGAGGTTGTTACAGGTGCTGGTGACCAGGGACTATGGTTTGGAAGGGTTTTACGGTGCTGGTGACCAGGGACCATGGTGTGAGGATGTTACGGTGCTGGTGACCAGGGACCATGTGTGGAGGATGTTACGGTGCTGAGACCAGGGACCATGTGTGGATGGTTGTTACAGTGTGGTGACCAGGACCATGGTGTGGAAAAGATGTTACGGTGCTGGTACCAGGACCATGGTGTGGAGGGATGTTACGGTGCTGGTGACCAGGGACCATGTGTGGAGAGTTGTTACGGTGCTGGGACCAGGGACCATGTGTGGAGGGTTGTTACAGTGCTGGTGACCAGAGACCATGGTGTGGAGAGATGTTACGGTGCTGGTACCAGGACCATGGTGTGGAGGATGTTACGGTGTGGTTACCAGGGACCATGGTGTGGAGGGTTGTTACGGTGCTGGTGACCAGGGACATGGTGTGAGACTGTTTTTAAAGGGTGCTGGTGACCAGGACCATGGTGTGGAGGTTGTTACGGTGCTGGTGACCAGGGACCATGGTGTGGAGGAATGTTACGGTGCTGGTTACCAGGGACCATGGTGTGGAGGGTTGTTACAGTGCTGGTGACCAGGGACCATATTGAAGACGTTGTTAAGGTGCTGGTGACCAGGACCATGGTGTGGAAGGTTGTTACAGTGCTTGTGATCAAGGGACCTGGTGTGGAGGGTTGTTACGGTGCTGGTGACCAGGGACCATGGTGTGGAGGGTTGTTACAGTGCTGGTGACCAGGGACCATGGTGTGGAGGGTTGTTACGGTGCTGGTGACCAGGGACCATGGTGTGGAGGGTTGTTACAGTGCTGGTGACCAGGGACCATGGTGTGGAGGGTTGTTACGGTGCTGGTGACCAGGGACCATGGTGTGGAAGGTTGTTACGGTGCTGGTGATCAAAGACCATGGTGTGGAGGGTTGTTACGGTGCTGTTGACCAGGGACCATGGTGTGGAGGGTTGTTACGGTGCTGGTGACCAGGGACCATGGTGTGGAGGGTTGTTACAGTGCTTGTGACCAGGGACCATGGTGTGGAGGGTTGTTACGGTGCTGGTGACCAGGGACCATGGTGTGGAGGGTTGTTACGGTGCTGGTGACCAGGGACCATGGTGTGGAGGGTTGTTACGGTGCTGGTGACTTGGGACCATGGTGTGGAGGGTTGTTACGGTGCTGATGACCCTACAATCCAACAATAACAACAATACGACCAACATGGAGGTGCTGCGGCCACACACAGTATGGCTTGACAGCCGCTGCTACCGTGTTCTCAGCTCCTTGGCAGCCACTACCCTCACCAATTATGTGGAGGACGAGTCATACGGATATGGTAAAAATTAGGGAATGAAAATCTAGAACACCGAATTAATGACGTTAGAGTATTCGTAGCCTTAAGCCACTAGATGAATCAAGGATAACCCAGTAAAGTCAGGACTTAATAATATAATAATAATAATATCTTTATTTACTACAAGTACATGTACAAGGTATACAGTCCTAGCTGACATGAATGACATACTACTACTGAATGTCACATACAAGGCTATAAATTATTCCACACTGATAGGGTCAACAGGAAGGGTGGAGTAGCGATGTACGTCAGAGACAATTTAAAGTGTTGTGTTAGACAAGATATAAAATTAGAAGCGTCAGCCACTGAATCTCTTTGGTTACAGCTTCTTGAGGGCCGTGTAAAACTTATCTTGGGTGTGATTTACAGGCCCCCAAATCTTGATAGGGAGTGCAGTAAACTTCTATGGGATGAAATTCGTAAGGCATCTACACATGAAAATGTTGTGCTAATGGGAGATTTCAACTTTAGACAAATTGACTGGAGCAATTTGACAGGAAATTTAGAGTCAAGTGACTTTCTTGATACGATTCAGGATTGTTTTTTGAAACAGTTGGTGACAGAACCAACTAGAGGAAATAACCTGCTAGACTTGGTTCTTGCCAGCAGGGAAACGCTAGTTAATAATCTTGAGGTTAATGATGAGCTTGGGGAAAGTGATCACAAATCACTCAGTTTTAATATATCATGGAATTACCCTACTAATGGAAATCAAGTCTCTGTCCCTGACTTCCGCCTGGCTGATTTCATAGGACTGAAAAATTACCTGGGTAGGCTGAACTGGAATGACCTGACAGTGGGTCAGGTAGGTGGTGATTGCCAATATGACGTTTTCCAGAGAATAGTTCTAGCTGCTCAGACAGCTTATGTTCCTAATAGGAAATCAGATCAAACAAAAATGATCCTAAATGGATGAACAATAGATTAAAACATCTCATTGGTCAAAAGAGAGGCATATATAGGCGAATCAAAAGAGGAGAGGGG
>WNWK01037647.1:0-18389 GCA_009830355.1 Cherax destructor | reverse complement strand
TTTTAGGAAATTATAGACCCATCTACCAACTTTTCCTGTTATTACTTTATCACGCTTTTTGTGTGTATTACACCATGGTCACACTTGTCAAAGGCTTTTGAAAAGTTTTTATATAACATCTGCTTTTTGTTTGTTTCTAGGCACCCGGGACCTTGTCGTAGTGGTCCAGTAGTTGGGACAGACAGGAGCCCTGTCAAAACCCATGCTGCCCTGGGTTGTGCAATTGATGGGTATCAAGATGAGTGGCGATCGCTTCAGAACCCTTTCAAAGATTTTTATGATAGGGGACGAGCTATTGGTCTGTAGTTCTTTGTTATTGCTATACTCCCCCCTTTGGGGGTGGGGCTATGTCGGGTTTTTTTTAGTAACGGGGACGACCCCAGTGTCCATGCTTCCCTTATAGGATTTTAAAAAGACGTGATAGGGCTGCTTGCTTTTTTGATGAACATGGAGTTCCATGAATCTGGGCCTGGGCGGAGTGCATGGGCATGTCATTTTTGCCTTTTCAAGTCATTTTGCGTCGTGGTGATGTCAGATAGACATGCGTCTGTCAAGTTCTGTGGCACTCTCATAAAAAAATTCATTTAGGTCTTCGATTTTCAGTCTGGTTAGCGGCTCCTAAAAACTGAGTCATACTGGGACTTAAGTAACTCACTCATTTCAGGAGTTCTACTGCAGCCCAGTCTGGAACCCCAATGGAAATAAGTCACTGACTTTTTTTTGGGTTATCCTAGGTAATTTACACACGTTACTATGTATGGTGTGGAGGAATGTGTTCCTACGATAAAATGGACTGTAAATGTTGCTATACTTAGCTTATTGATGAACCCGAAGTCGAGCCATCCCCAACATCTTCACAGAGGATACATCCATGGCCTCATTCCCCACAGGGCTGTATGGTAAAAACAAATGTATATGATTATAATATATTGCCCCAAAGGAGCGTATGCTCATATCGTCAGTCATTACGGTTGCACCGGTTGATCTTTTTCAAACTTACTTTGGTGCAGTTCTGCTCCTCTCTTCTGAAGAGGAGCTACATCAACTACTCAAGACTGATGTTCTTGATAAATTACAGAATCTGGGAGTTATTCCCATTCCTCCTGACAGTTATCAAACTCAAAGAACTGTCTTTGAGCTTAATCGGGAGAATTCTGAATTTACGGTGATTAAGGCGTATAAATTTCCTAAGCCTTCCAGCATACAACAAACACTAAAATTAATCCTGCAAACTCCAGATGATGCCAAATACCTGTGTCAACATGGTTTCAAATGCTTTGGCACCAGATGTACTCCTGATCAAATCTCCTTAGGAGGTATGTCCATGTCATGCAGTGTTTAAATGTTATGAGTTTGACATACTCAAATAAATGTGGTAGACAAGCACCATTTGAGAGTATATGCTCTGCAGTGAGCATGTTTGGGATTGTAATAATCGAACCAAACCCAAGTGTGTCCTTTGCCAAAGGAAACATCATGCTGTTTCCCCAAACTGTTCTGCTAGAAAAGATGCAATTCAGAAAATTCTAGAGGCAAAGAAACAGTCAACCTCTACGAAAACCACTTCTCAAGCACCTCCAACGTTGTCTCAGGCTTCGTTTCCCAATCTCCCTGGATCTGGTGGGACTCCTCCTGCCATCTCTACCAGTTCCATTATTATTATAATCAAAAGAAGCGCTAAACCACAAGGGTTACGCCTACCAGTTCCAATGTTTGGACTTCTGCCCCTCCTGCAGTGCCCCAATCTACCCCTAACATACCACTTGTAAGGAGAGGTACACTTATGTTCATGTTGGCCAAGGAGATTGCAGGAAACAATGTTAAACTCAGTTCCTCCATTTTTAATGACTTGTTAGTGGCCAATGGGATCAGTCCCATAATAATCCCAAATAATGTGCAGTTGATTATGGACCAATCTCCTCAAGATAGGACGTATGTACCCTTCATCCCACAATCCTAGCTCGACCGTAATGACAGAACCAGTAACAACTCAGCTGCTTTATTAATACTTAACCATGTATCTTGCGCCAGACAATGGTGCACAAACTTCCGCTACTGAAGGTGACACTGCAGTCCAAGTACCTTCCCAGGATACTTCAACTGAACTGTCAAATTTACAGTTGGAGCCCCATATGTCTCCTCCCCTTGACAGGTCTCTTGAGTTCAGAACCTGGGTTTAACACAACTCAAATGTCGGATGTTGACTCTGAAGCATCTGTTGATATCTCTACCTCCAGTGAGGAAGGGGACATGGTCAGTACGCAGCAAACTACTCAAAACTACACTCCTTTCCCTGATGAATCGAGCAGGGAGAGTTTGTACTCGGAGCGAGTTCACACTCGCAATTCCAGGAACCATCCCTCGATCTGCCAGAAAAATGCGAACTACAAGAGATAATGGGGATTAAAATTTTACAAGTTAATATAAAACATTTCTTTAACAACCGATTCCTCCTCGAGGTTGAATTGAACAACCACAACCCTGATATCATCCTACTGAATGAGACAGCTGCAAGGGAAGACCAACATATTAAGTTACGTGGTTACTGTACTGTGGATAAATCGAGAGGGCCCTACAGTGGAGTGGCCATCCTAGTTAAACTAGGGTATGCTTTTCGTCCCATACATTTTGACGAGGACACAATTCTTGCAATAGAACTGACGACCTCGTATGGTCAGTTAATAGTTGCAACTGTCTATTTTCCTCCTAGACAGTCATATATAGATTCCATTCCTCTCCATGGGATACTCAATAGAAATGTTCCCACGCTCCTCTCTGAGTGATTTTAATGCCCATCACTCGCCCTCTTCAACTGTGGAGTCGGGCATCCACTGGGTGACTTAAAGGGACAACAGCTATTTAATACCATGACAGTGCGACACCTCTCATTTCAAGGTTCTTTCTTTCAATCATATGTAGGCCATCATCGGGGGACACCTGACATAGTCTTGACCTCTACCATTGCAGGGTCTTTCCTGGTGGCAACGTAGGTTCCGACCACATCCCTGTTATCATTACTCTGCAGGCGTCACCGTTTAGGATTCCCACTCCTCCGAAACTTAACCCAAACTCTCTAGGATTTGACCCGTTCAGGGAATACCTAGGCCATGATGATACCGTCTCGCTTGATGGCCAGCCTTTCACTGCAATTGGCGAAGCATTACACTCCTTGCACGACCGAATAATCGAGGCAACTCATGCGACTGTTCAAAAAACTAAATCAATGCTATACCAACAATATAAATCTACTTCTGAAATTCGTGACTGCATGAAGAATTATCAGACGGAATATAACAGACACCTACTCATCAAATCAGCCCACACGGGCTGTACTGCAGAGGTTGAGGAGAGAGTTAATTACCCAGATCACAGCATAAGAACGAGTTATGGAAATATCTTGTTCTTCAAGCTAACCAGTACAAACGACAACCTGCAAAATTCTGGAGCAAGATCCGCCAGCTTTTAGGGGCTAAGCATAAGGCTCCCAGCTATCTTACTTTTTTAATGATGAAGAAATAGACAAAATTAGATGACCCACAAGACCAAGCCAATCTGATGGGTGAGGTGTGGGCGAAAATTCTCACACAATGCGAGTAGAAAATTCAATAACACCCACTATCAATTGGTCAATGCCTGGAGAGACGATAACCAAGCTGATCTCCACCTGCTACCTTCAATTGACATCTATCTGAAGACACCATCTCTTGAAATAAATGGTATAAAATACCGACACAATGGAAAAATAAACACATAAGCAGTATAATGTGATCCTTTATTGACAAGACCAATCTCCCTCAGAGAGAGGTGTCAGGTTATAGGGAAAATGCGGAATAAAGCACCTGGCATATCAGGCATTACAAGGAGTCTCTGGTCAATATCTTTAATGCAATTTTGGCCTCTGGACATTTTCCAATTGCTCTTAAGACAGCGAAGATGATATTTATTGTTAAACCAAATAAAGACACCCATAAACCTAATAACTATAGGCCTATCTCGATACTTGAGGTCACGGGTAAAGTCCTAGAGAAAATTATTTTTAATAGATTAAACTATTATATGGAATACAATCACCTTTTTACTGAGAAGCAGTTTGGTTTCCGTACTCACAGAGGGACCCAACATGCCATAAATATCATTTACGATGCTGTTGCCAGCTTATGGAAACAGGGCAATCTTGTCCTCATTGCCACCAGAGATGTCCACAAAGCCTTTGACAGCTTATGGCATGATGGACTCATTTTTAAATTGATCGACCTCCCTGACCACACCTGGACTTTTCTCCGATTTATATACAACTTCCTCTCCAACAGAAAAAGTATCCCTACCTTTAATGGTAAGATAGCGGAGCCGTTCACACCGACAGCTGGAGTACCACAGGACTCGTCTCTTAGCCCAATATTATTCAACATATATGTCAACTATTTCCCTCAACCTGAGTTTAATGATACAATTATTACCCAATTTGCTGATGATGTAATCCATGTAGTTTTGTCCACCCCTGTCACAGGTAAATATAAGTATGAGAGGGTTATTGAAAAAATGAATACTGAACTATGTAGAACAGCGAACTGGGAGAAATGGCGTATCACTACCAGCCCAGACAAAGTCCTTATTAGCACAATTAGTTGTTTTTCCTCAACCATAGAAGATACAGGGGGTATCTCCATCAGAGATATTCCTATAATCATTCGAAATCCTAACAAGATACTGGGTTATGAGATAGACAGGCTACTTCACTACTTCTGTCACCAAAAAGATAAATGTAGCCAAAGCTCGCCTTTCCACTCTATTCAGGTTTAATCCAGCACCTGTATAAGATCATGATAAGACCCTTGCTTGAGTATCCATGTGTGCCTTTGTCATTAACAACTAAAACCCATATGCTTCATGTAACATTGGCAAATCTATCAATGTTGGACACCACCTCTGCAAAAGCTCAGCCGGCCAGTATCTCCAGGTAGCAGTCACCATCACTCGCCTAGCTATCGTCCTTTCCAACTTAAGTCCAGCAATTGAAAAAAAAATGCACTTAGTATATCCCTTGCCAATATAGAATCATGCAGTTATAACTTTGTTATACCTGTGTGGCACTGTTGGGTAAGTGTTATGCCCCATTCAATTAAATTGAACTCATATGCCACTATACACCAAAGTGGTTGGGCCACTTACCTTTTTTACCCTTCCTCCTCTCCACCCTCCTCCCCCTTTCCCATATTTCCATCCTTACCTATCCTTCTTCCTTCCCCATCTTATCAAAGCTCTGGTCAAAAAGAAGAGAATCCTAGTGACCCACTTAGCCCTCTGAAAACTTTTCGTTTTCGAAATGTGTTATTTGGTGCTACATCCAGTCTTTTCCTACTTCAAGGGACGATAAATGCACATCTTAAACGTACAGGTAGTCCATTGAGTGAAGTAATGAGTAAACAATTTTATGTGGACAATTTCCTGGGTGTGACTCAACTGAAGAAGAACTGATGAGGACATATGACGAGGCTAATAAATTAATGAAAATTGCCAGTATGCCTCTGAGGGAATGGAATAGCAATTTTTCCAAATTAAAGGACAAAAATAAAGATTGCCCTGAGCTGAAGTACCTAAAGGTATTGGGATTAACCTGGGATACTGAGAGAGATTTGTTATTGGTAAAACATAATAATTATAGTATGCCCAATAAATTAACCAAGAAAGTCTTGCTTTCTGAAGTTTCCAAATGTTCGACCAACTAGGCTTAGTGTCACCCTTACAATAAGAGTGAAATTCTTAATGCAAGAATCATGGGAACTTAAATGTGCTTGAGACTCATGAAACCCTACCTAAAAATTTTATTAAAAAGTGGGAATAATTAATTGGTGATTATGTAAAAATACCAATGTTAGTATTCCCATGTAATGTAGTAAGTCAAGATACCTGGAGAGGCTTTGGGAGTCAACTACACATCTGCCATCACTACTACACCACATCTACCATCACTACTACACTACACATCTACCATCACTACTACACTACACATCTACCATCACTACTACACTACACATCTACCATCACTACTACACTACACATCTACCATCACTACTACACTACACATCTACCATCACTACACTACACATCTACCATCACTACTCACTACACTCATTACCACACATCTACCATCTACTACCTACATTACCATCACACTACATCTACCACATCACTACACTACTACATCTACCATCACACTACACTACACATCTACCATCCACTACACTACACATCTACCACCATACTAACTACACATCTACCATCACTATACATCTATACTCACCATACACACACCACCACTAAACATACCATCACTAATACACTACATATTTACCATCACTACACTACACATCTACCATCACTACACTAGACATCTACCACCCATAACATATAGACAATCTATCACACACATCTACATCACCACTATTCTACAGCATACAAATCTTACAATCCTCACATCAAACCACTACTATACTACACATCTATACCACTACACTAACCACATCTACCACTATTACACTAAATAATGCACCACTACCACACACTATCTACCACATCTAACACAACATCTACCATCACTACAATTACCACATTACTTACATTACCATCTACCACACACACATCTAAAACTACACACTACATACACATCTACACACTACTACACAAACATCAGACCACTACAACAACTACATCACCTACCACATCTACACTACACACATCTACAACCACTACTACAATCTCACCACACACTACACATCTACCATCACACACTACACTACCATCACTACCACTACACTATCTACCATACCACTACACATCTACCACCACCACTTACAATCTACCACACATCACACATCTACCACCACCACTAACTACATCTACCATCACCACTACACATTTACCACCACCACCACACACTACACATCTACCACCACCACTACAAATCTACACCACCACTACTACACATCTACCACTACAATGCACATCTACCATCACCACTAAGTACACATCTACCATCACCACTACAGTCACATCTACCACCACTACACTACAAATCTACCATCACTACTACACATATACCCTCACCACTACAGTACACATCTACCATCACTACAGTACACATCTACCATCACCACTACAGTACACATCTACCATCACCACTACAGTACACATCTACCATCACCACTACAGTCACATCTACCATCACCACTACAGTACACATCTACCATCACCACTACAGTACACATCTACCATCACCACTACAGTACACATCTACCATCACCACTACAGTACACATTACCATCACTACAGTACACATCTACCATCACTACAGTACACATCTACCATCACTACTACACTACACATCTACCATTACTACACTACACATCTACCATCAATACACTGCACATCTACCATCAATACACTACACATCTACCAGCACTTTACTACACATCTACAATCACTAAACTATACATCTACCATCACCACTACACATTTACCATCACTACTAGACTACACATCTATCACCGCTACACAACTTCCATTATTACTACCTGTAGTGTACCTGGAGAGGGTTTTGGGGGTCAATGCCCCTGCAGCTCAGTCTGAGACCAGGCCTAATGGTGGGTCAGGGTCTGATCAACCAGGCTGTTACTTCTGTCTGCACACAAACTGACATATGAACTACAGCCCAGCTGGTCAGGTACTGACTTTAGGTACCTGTACAGTGCCTTCTTGAAGACAGCCAAGTGCTATTGGTAATCCCCCTTATGTATGCTTGGAGGCAGTTGAACAGTCTTGGGCCTCCTGACACTTATTGTGTTGTGTCTCAGTGTACTCGTGGCACCCCTGCTCTTCATTGGGGGAATGTTTACTACACTATACATCTATCACACTACACATCTACCATCACTACACTACTTTTACTATCACAACTATACTACACATCTACCATCACCACTACACTACACATCTTCCATCACCACTGCACTACACATCTACTATCACTACTACACTACATGTCTACCATCACTGCACTACACATCTACCATCACAAATACACTACACATTACTACGACCACTACCGTACAGTACACATCTACGACATTACACTACACGTCTACCAGCACTACACATCTATCATCACTATTATGCTACACATCTACCATCTAAACACTACAGATCTAGCATCACCACTACACATCTACCACCACTACTACACATCTACCACCACTACTACACATCTACCATCACTACATTACCACTACACAACACACCTATGACCACCACTACACATCTACCATCACTACATTACCACTACACAAATCTATGACCATCACTACACATCTACCACATGCCACATTTAGCATCACTACACATCTACCACCACTACACATGTACCATCACTACACATGTACCATCACCACTACACATATACCATCACTACTACACTAAACATCTACCCTCACCACTACACATCTATCACCACCACTTCATTACACATTTACCATCAATACTATACTACACATCTACCATCACTACACTACACACCTACCATCAGCACTGCACTACACATTTACCACCACCACTACACACCTACCATCATGACAATACACATCTACCATCACTACTACACTACACATTTTTAATGTTTTAAAATAATTACAGGATGGATATGACGAATGTTGCGGAGATGGACGAAAAATCAAAGGAGAGGGACTTTGAGAATATTGATGTACTCCCTATAAAAAACCTCATCCAGACGACCTGAAGAATTCATCAGACAAAAATATGGCCTCAACCAAAGGTCATGCTGAGACAACAGAGAAAGAGCAGAAGAGTGAAGATATGGCCAGCTCAACCAGAGGTCATGCTGAGACCAAAGACAAAGAGCAGAAGAATGAAGATGTATCCGGTTCAACCAAAGGTCATGCTCAGACAAAGAAACTGCAGAAGAGTGAAGATATGGCCAGCTCAACCAAAGGTCATGCTGAGACAAAAGACAAAGAGCATAAGAAGAGTGAAGATATGGCCAGCTCAACCAAAGGTCATGCTAAGACAAAGAAACCGCAGAAGAGTGAAGATATGGCCAGCTCAACCAAAGGTCATGCTGAGACAAAAGACAAAGAGCATAAGAAGAGTGAAGATATGGCCAGCTCAACCAAAGGTCATGCTAAGACAAAGAAATCGCAGAAGAGTGAAGATATGGTCAGCTCAACCAAAGGTCATGCTGAGACAAAAGACAAAGAGCATAAGAAGAGTGAAGATATGGCCAGCTCAACCAAAGGTCATGCTAAGACAAAGAAATCGCAGAAGAGTGACGATATGGCCAGCTCAACCAAAGGTCATGCTCAGACAAAGAAACTGCAGAAGAGTGAAGATATGGCCAGCTCAACCAAAGGTCATGCTGAGACAAAAGACAAAGAGCATAAGAAGAGTGAAGATATGGCCAGCTCAACCAAAGGTCATGCTAAGACAAAGAAACCGCAGAAGAGTGAAGATATGGCCAGCTCAACCAAAGGTCATGCTGAGACAAAAGACAAAGAGCATAAGAAGAGTGAAGATATGGCCAGCTCAACCAAAGGTCATGCTAAGACAAAGAAATCGCAGAAGAGTGAAGATATGGCCAGCTCAACCAAAGGTCATGCTGAGAAAAAAGACAAAGAGCATAAGAAGAGTGAAGATATGGCCAGCTCAACCAAAGGTCATGCTAAGACAAAGAAATCGCAGAAGAGTGACGATATGGCCAGCTCAACCAAAGGTCATGCTCAGACAAAGAAACTGCAGAAGAGTGAAGATATGGCCAGCTCAACCAAAGGTCATGCTGAGACAAAGACAAAGAGCATAAGAAGAGTGAAGATATGGCCAGCTCAACCAAAGGTCATGCTAAGACAAAGAAACCGCAGAAGAGTGAAGATATGGCCAGCTCAACCAAAGGTCATGCTGAGACAAAAGACAAAGAGCATAAGAAGAGTGAAGATATGGCCAGCTCAACCAAAGGTCATGCTAAGACAAAGAAATCGCAGAAGAGTGAAGATATGGCCAGCTCAACCAAAGGTCATGCTGAGACAAAAGACAAAGAGCATAAGAAGAGTGAAGATATGGCCAGCTCAACCAAAGGTCATGCTAAGACAAAGAAATCGCAGTAGAGTGACGATATGGCCAGCTCAACCAAAGGTCATGCTGAGACAAAAGACAAAGAGCATAAGAAGAGTGAAGATATGGCCAGCTCAACCAAAGGTCATGCTCAGACAAAGAAACCACAGAAGAGTGAAGATATGGCCAGCTCAACCAAGAAAACTACAAGAAAACCTAAGAAGGCTAGAGACGAAGATGATGACTTCTTCCTTGATAATAAGGATAATTATATACCATTTTTAGATGAAGATGATGATCCAGAAAAATGCTCAAATAAAATAGAATATGATTATTATATAGATACATATCCAGATGACCTTTTTAGTCATTCAGACTAGATTTTTGATAAAAATTAATCCACACTAATAGTTTTATTTTATTATATTGTTTAAGGAAACTAATAATCAAATTATTGTATGCGGATATTTTTAATTTTGTAATGTTTAAAAAGTTATCTTCTTGCCTATAAATGTGGAAACAAGTGAAAGTTTTCTAATGTGGCATTTCCTGACACTTGACTAATTTATCTTCTTTTGTTAAATAAACCTTAAATGTATATATATGCCTTTTATTATCATTTATGTATGTATTAGTTTTTATGATTCAGACACTATTGTCAGGCATGGCATCAGATCTGATGCCTAAAGTATCACAATCTTACCATTGTTGGGTGAGGCATAATATTTAATTCCTTCAAAAAGTTTATTTTATGGGCAAAAATTTAAAAAAAAAATTATAAATACATAAAAATGTCTGAGAATTGCCTATAATATGGCAATATATTATTATTATTAATATTAATATTATAATCAAATAGAAGCACTAAACCACAGGGGTTATACAGCGCTGCAGGTTATTGTAGGACGCAGGGAGAGTGGGTTGTAAGAGGGAGATGGACGATTAGTAGGGTATGGAGTGCAAGATGACGGATAGTGCAGGGATGGAGGTCAGCAAGAGATCGAGGTAGAAGAGACTGAGGGAGGTGCTAGAGGTATAATCTTCAGAGTTTGTGTAGTAAGTCAGTTTCTGTCAAAAAGTCAATGAGAGAGTCAGGATTAAAGGAGGGTCCATCTGCAAGAAGGGAAGGTAAAGAAAGGGCCGCAGAGCGAAGACGTCGTTGGAGGTAAATTCTGCGTGCTCGATAGAGTGGGCAGTCCAACAGGATATGTCGAACAGACACTGGAACCTGACAATGCTCACAGAGAGGGGCAGGGAGCCTCTATATGAGATACCCGTGAGTAAGACGAGTGTGGCCGATGCGAAGACGGGAGAGAGTAGTCTCCCAACCTCGACAATGGTGACAAGAAGAAGGCCAGAAACCTATAACTGGTTTAATAGAATGAAGTTTGTAATTCAGCAGGTCAGACCAGCGTTGTTGCCAACGGGTGCGAAGGTGGGTAGCAATGACCGCAAAATAGTCCGTGAAAGGAACACCTCTATATGAAACTGGAAGGTCATGTACTGCTGACCGCGCAGCAGTGTCTGCCTGTTCATTGCCCTGTACGTCAACATGACCAGGGACCCAACAAAAAACAATATCTTTATGCTTGCTAAAGATATAGCGTAACCAAAGGTGGATACGAAGAACTAGGGGGTGAGGTGTATCAATTTTACGGATAGCCTGCAAAGCACTAAGGGAGTCTGAAACGACCACAAATGGTGACTCAGACATAGATGCAATACGGATAAGTGCCACAAGAATGGCATACAATTCAGCCGTAAATATGCTAGCGAGGGTAATAGATGCCTCATCGACGCTGTCCGGAAACACTGCTGCGAATCCGACGCCGCCAGATGACTTTGAACCATCGGTGTATACTGCGATGGCATGGGAATGAGAATGGAAGTGGTCTAGAAAGAAAGAGCAAGAAGCCACTGTAGGTAGTTGGGCTTTCGCGCAAGGTAGAGGAATAGAACAGACACGGACAGTAGGAACTTCCCAAGGGGGTAGGGGAAAGGGAGATGTCACATGAACATATAGAGGTGGGAGCTGAAGGGAAGACAGGAGTGAATGTAGACGAAGAGAAAGGGACGAACTAAGCAGGGGCGACGAACAAATAAAGAGCGCCTACTAACATCTGTAACAATCTTATACATGGAAGGATTGCGGAGGGCATGAGAGGGAACAAAATAGCGAATGCAATGTGCATCACAACGATCGGATAAGGATGGAATGTTCGCTCTGTGACTGAAGAAATACTTCCTAACATCCCTGTGGTTCATCTGAGTCTTCAATTTCCAATTGTGACCCCTTGTTGCTGTGTCCCACCTCTGGAACATTCTGTCTCTGTCCACCTTGTCGATTCCTCTCAGTATTTTATATGTCGTTATCATATCCCCTCTATCTCTCCTGTCTTCCAGTGTCGTCAGGTCGATTTCCCGTAACCTCTCATCGTAGGACATACCCTTTAGTTCCGGGACTAGTCTTGTTGCAAACCTTTGCACTTTCTCTAGTTCCCTTACATGCTTGGCTAGGTGAGGGTTCCAAACTGGCGCTGCATACTCCAGTATGGGCCTAACGTACACAGTGTACAGGGTCCTGAATGAGTGTGTGTGTGCGTGTGTGAATATGCGAGACAGAGAGAGAGAGAGAGAGAGAGAGAGAGGTGGGGTGGGGGAAGGTCAGAGGAAAAGAGATGAAATTCACATGAATGTGTTAGGTGGATTAATAGAGGGAGAGAGTGCTGTGAAGGGTGTGGGAAGGAGGGGAATAGTTTTGAGGGGGGATACAGTTGAGCAAAGAAAGGGGAATAGGAGAGAGGGAAGGAGAAGAGAGTTGGAAGGGCGGAGGGAGTGAGGACAGAGGGAGGGATAGCGGGGTAGGGAGGGATAATACTGGTGATGTAACAACAGAAGGTGAGTCAGGGGATTTCTGGAGATTACTCGACGTAGTAATGAAGGTGAGGGGAAGGTCTGTAGAATGTGCTGAAACTCGTAGTGATTGAGATGACAGGAATATCTGTAGAATGTGCTTAGATTCGTAGTGACTGAAGTGAGGGGAAGGTCTGTAGAATGTGCTTAGATTCGTTGTGACTGAAGTGAGGGGAGGATCTGTAGAATGTGCTTAGATTAGTTGTGACTGAAGTGAGGGGAGGATCTGTAGAATGTGCTTAGATTCGTTGTGACTGAAGTGAGGGGAAGGTCTGTAGAATGTGTTTAGATTCGTTGTGACTGAAGTGAGTGGAGGATCTGTAGAATGTGCTTAGATTCGTTGTGACTGAAGTGAGGGGAAGGTCTGTAGAATGTGTTAAGATTCGTTGTGACTGAAGTGAGGGGAAGGTCTGTAGAATGTGCTTAGATTCGTTGTGACTGAAGTGAGGGGAGGATCTGTAGAATGTGCTTAGATTCGTTATAACTGAAGTGAGGGGAGGATCTGTAGAATGTGCTTAGATTCGTAGTGACTGAAGTGAGGAGAAGGTCTGTAGAATGTGCCGAGACTTGCAGTGACTACGAGATCCATACTACAAATGTTCCTCAAATGTTACCCCATTAGAACACTTAAAGTGAGTCAATATACGTCCAGATGGAGGGTAGGTCAGGCTGTCAAATTTAGAGAGATCCTTGATAAATTACGAAAGGGGCGAGGAGTGAGGGAAGAGGAGGAGCGACCTGCTTTGAACCCATGTTGCCCTGGGTTGTGCAGTTGTTGGGAATCCAAGTGGCTGATGATCATGCTTCTTAGAACTCTTTCAAAGATTTTTATAATAATGTGGGACGTTAGAGCTATCAGTCTATAATTCTTTGCTATTGTTTTGCTGACACTTTTATGAAGTGGGACTATATTAATTTTTTTTAGCGATTGTGGGATGACATCCTTGTCCAGGCTCCCATAGCATGCTTTAGGTACTCGAAAGGAGTTTCTTGTAGTTCTTGATGGAGTTGTACGAGTCTGGGCCTGGGGTAGTGTATGGGCATGTTGTCAGTGACTTTTTCAATGTCCGGTGAAGTTACCTGGAGTTTACCTGGAGAGGATTTCGGGAACCAACGCCCCCGCGGCCCGGTCTGTGACCAGGCCTCATGGTGAATCAGTGCTTGATCAACCAGGCTGTTACTGTTGGCCGCACGCAACCCGACGTACGAGCCACAACACGGCTGGTCAGGTACTGACTTTGGGTGCCTGTCCAGTGCCTTCTTGAAGACAGCCAGGGGTCTATTGGTAATCCCCCTTATGTATGCTGGGAGACAGTTGAACAGTCTTGGGCCCCTCACACTTATTGTGTTGTTTCTTATCGTGCTAGTGGCACCCCTTCTTTTCATTGGGGGATGTTGCATCGTCTGCCGAATATTTTGCTTTCATAGGGAGTGATTTTCGTGTGCAAGTTTGATACTAATCCCTCTAGGAATTTCCAAGTGTATATAATAATGTATCTCTCCCGCCTGCGTTCTAGGGAGTACAGGTTTAGGAACTTCAAGCGTTCC
This sequence comes from Cherax destructor, assembly GCA_009830355.1. Taxonomy (NCBI): domain Eukaryota; kingdom Metazoa; phylum Arthropoda; class Malacostraca; order Decapoda; family Parastacidae; genus Cherax; species Cherax destructor. The sequence continues at coordinate 3,815 of WNWK01037647.1, read as the reverse complement.
CAGTAGTTGAGGTGGTTTATCGCAGTTATGCGTGCCGTGAAGGTTCTCTGTACATTTTCCAGGTCAGCAATTTCACCCGCCTTGAAAGGTGCAGTTAGTGTGCAGCAATATTCCAGCCTAGATAAAACAAGCGACCTGAAAAGTGTCAACATGGGCTTGGCGTCCCTAGTTTTGAAGGTTCTCATTATCCATCCTGTCATTTTTTCTAGCAGATGCGATTATGGTTATGTCAGAAATTTCACACATAATGATAAGGTTTTGAGATTCGTGTATGAAAATTCAATCGAATTGTCGATGTTCTAGTTGTTAAAGTTGGATTTGGTGAATGTGTGTGCATCTTACTGGTCAAGACCCCTGCGCATACAAGGTCAGGACCCTGCGCATACAAGGTCAGGACCCCTGCGCATACAAGGTCAGGACCCTGCGCATCAAGGTCAGGACCCTGCGCATACAAGGTCAGGACCCCTGCGCATACAAGGTCAGGACCCCTGCGCATACAAGGTCAGGACCCCTGCGCATACAAGGTCAGGACCCTGCGCATACAAGGTCAGGACCCTGCGCATACAAGGTCAGGACCCTGCGCATACAAGGTCAGGACCCTGCGCATACAAGGTCAGGACCCCTGCGCATACAAGGTCAGGACCCCTGCGCATACAAGGTCAGGACCCTGCGCATACAAGTCTGGACTTAATTAGGTTGGATCTGAATTATGTGTATTTGAGACTATTACATTTAGTACAAAGTCGTCATCATTTGTGAAAATAAAGAAGAGGATGAGGTTGAGGGTGAATGAGGCAGAATGAAGGAGGACCCAGGCAAGATAGAATGAGGTGGGTGTTACTGTGTATCACAGCCAATACCTGGATTACCTTTCTGGTAATTACTTGTCTCCGAAGAGACCAGTGGAGGATGCTAGTTACGATTGAGTTGGTTAGGTGACCTATTTGTTTTATCTTTAACATTCATTCATTTATATATCTCTCTTTTACACAGGGTTTTACGAGGTTAGGTTTAGGGTTTCTAACTTTATTTACAAGCTAAGAGCTGTTACCTACATAACCTCATTTGAAAGTCTCTCTTGTTCTCTCTATTCTTATCTCCTTCGTCTTATTGCGAAACATATTTTTCTCCTCCTGCTAATAGCTATTATTATTCTGTTGCTGTCTAATTATTTTCGTCCCTTCTATTGTTAGTTGCAACTAAATTTAACTTAATAATTTGTGGACGTCTGGGTATTAGTCCCCTTCTCCCCCAGCATCCCCTGGTTGCTATGGTAACCAGAGGCGTCGTCCAGTTGCCTTGGTGACGGCGCCTTGGCTCCGCCTCCAGGACAATCGTGAATAAAAATATGACTTGGAAGGTCTTGCTGGTCGAGGCTGAGCTGCCTCATGTTATTGTAGGCGACGAAGTGACCCAGTGACACACTCACATGAGTCAGAGAGATGTTGGGAAGTATTTCTTTAGTCAGAGTTGTCAGGAAGTGAAATAGTCTGGCAAGTGACGTAGTGGAAGCAGGAACCATACATAGTTTTAAGACGAGGTATGATAAAGCTCATGGAGCAGGGAGAGAGAGGACCCACTAGCGATCAGTGAAGAGGCTTGGCCAGGAGCTATGAATCGACCCCTGCAACTACAAATAGGTGAGTACACACATACATGTAACAGAATGTGGACCTAGTAGCGACCAGCGAAGAGGCGGGGCCAGGAGCTATGAATCGATCCCTGAAACGACAAATCGGTGAGTACACACACACACACACACACACACACACACACACACACACACACACACACAGAGGACCTGCCCTGCATGGGACAACAGGCCTTGTACTTACCTACTGGTACTCACCTGGCTGTGCCTCGTAACTGGCTGTGCCTCGTAACTGGCTGTGCCTCGTAACTGGCTGTGCCTCGTAACTGGCTGTGCCTCGTAACTGGCTGTGCCTCGTAACTGGCTGTGCCTCGTAACTGGCTGTGCCTCGTAACTGGCTGTGCCTCGTAACTGGCTGTGCCTCGTAACTGGCTGTGTCTCGTAACTGGCTGTGTCTCGTAACTGGCTGTGCCTCGTAACTGGCTGTGCCTCGTAACTGACTGTGCTCGTAACTGGCTGTGCCTCGTAACTGGCTGTGCCTCGTAACTGGCTGTGCCTCGTAACTGGCTGTGCCTCGTAACTGACTGTGCCTCGTAACTGGCTGTGCCTCGTAACTGGCTGTGCCTCGTAACTGGCTGTGCCTCGTAACTGGCTGTGCCTCGTAACTGGCTGTGCCTCGTAACTGGCTGTGCCTCGTAACTGGCTGTGCCTCGTAACTGGCTGTGCCTCGTAACTGGCTGTGCCTCGTAACTGGCTGTGCCTCGTAACTGGCTGTGCCTCGTAACTGGCTGTGCCTCGTAACTGACTGTGTCTCGTAACTGGCTGTGCCTCGTAACTGGCTGTGCCTCGTAACTGGCTGTGCTCGTAACTGGCTGTGCCTCGTAACTGGCTGTGCCTCGTAACTGGCTGTGCCTCGTAACTGGCGTGCCTCGTAACTGGCTGTGCCTCGTAACTGGCTGTGCCTCGTAACTGGCTGTGCCTCGTAACTGGCTGTGCCTCGTAACTGGCTGTGCTCGTAACTGGCTGTGCCTCGTAACTGGCTGTGCCTCGTAACTGGCTGTGTCTCGTAACTGGCTGTGCCTCGTAACTGGCTGTGCCTCGTAACTGGCTGTGCCTCGTAACTGGCTGTGCCTCGTAACTGGCTGTGCCTCGTAACTGGCTGTGCCTCGTAACTGGCTGTGCCTCGAACTGGCTGTGCCTCGTAACTGGCTGCCTCGTAACTGGCTGTGCCTCGTAACTGGCTGTGCCTCGTAACTGGCTGTGCCTCGTAACTGGCTGTGTCTCGTAACTGGCTGTGCCTCGTAACTGGCTGTGTCTCGTAACTGGCTGTGTCTCGTAACTGGCTGTGTCTCGTAACTGGCTGTTATAAGATTCACTGACAGTGAGACTGAGAGGCAGAAACGAAAATCTTGTAAAGAAGAAAAGGTATAATGAGTTTCCTGACTAAAGGTGATCAGATGGAAAAGAAAATGTGTCCTGTAGTTGGGTTGGTAGCGCACTCACCTCACACATTGAGGTCCGTGGTACGATCTCCGGTACGACATATTTATTAGAAAACGTTTCGGTCCTGGGACCCTGATCACTTCTAACATACAGAGGTTAAAACGACAGTATATATAGGTGTCTTTGTAACCTCTGTATGTTAAAAGTGATCAAGGTCCCAGAACTGAAACGTTTTCTAATCAATATGTGCTAGTGTTTGCTTACTTGCCTTTCCAAACCAATTTGTCGGTATCTATTACCAAGGTTTATACCACAATAACTTATGTGGGAGGAAGTATGATTGAATGATTGAGATAAATATACAGCGACGTCAACACGAAGGTGATTCCACCCTGTCCCTTCCTCCACACACACACACACACACACACACACACACACACACACACACACACACACACACACACACACACACACACACACACACACAAACACACACACACACACACACATATATATATATATATATATATATATATATATATATATATATATGTCGTGCCGATTAGGTAAAACTGGTCAATTAGCAATAACTCATTTAAAATTAAGTCCTTTCTAAAAATTGCTCTTATACGTTTAAAGATATATTTTTTTCATTTATGTTAATGTAAAAATTTATAATTTTGAACCAAGAGAAACTTTGAAAACCTACCTAACCTTAAGGGGTGGAGGGGTAAGCCAGTGGAAGGCCTCGGTCAGATGACCAAAGCTCCAGAGGCGAGTT
>WNWK01037646.1:0-18390 GCA_009830355.1 Cherax destructor | reverse complement strand
TCTATGTACCAGCTTAAAACCCACATCTTCCTGAGCCAATTTTATTGGAGTAAACCCCAGGCAAAAGGTGCAACAACAGGACATTCATCGTTGATGACATCAATCACTAAAGATGCAACAACAGGACATCCCTCGTTGATGACATCAATCACTAAAGATGCAACAACAGGACATCCCTCGTTGATGACATCAATCACTAAAGATGTAACAACAGGACATCCATCGTTGATGACATCAATCACTAAAGATGCAACAACAGGACATCCATCGTTGATGACATCAATCACTAAAGATGCAACAAGAAGACATCCATCGTTGATGACATCAATCACTAAAGATGCAACAACAGGACATACATCGTTGATGACATCAATCACTAAAGGTGCAACAACAGGACATTCATCGTTGATGACATCAATCACTAAATATGCAACAACAGGACATTTATCGTTGATGACATCAATCACTAAAGATGCAACAACAGGACATCCATCGTTGATGACATCAATCATTAAAGATGCAACAACAGGACATACATCGTTGATGACATCAATCACTAAATATGCAACAACAGGACATTCAATGTTGATGACATCAATCACTAAAGATGCAACAACAGGACATCCATCATTGATGACATCAATCACTAAAGATGCAACAACAGGACATCCATCTTTGATGACATCAATCACTAAAGATGCAACAAGAAGACATCCATCGTTGATGACATCAATCACTAAAGATGCAACAACGGGACATCCATCGTTGATGACATCAATGTGGGATACCAGGAAGGAGTGTTCAGATGAGTCATGGCAGGATAAGAGGATTTTTAGAGAAGGCACCACGGGGGGGGGTTTTGCTCGCAGTTGAATGGCAAGGTGTATATGACAGTGTGGAACGTGATGTGCTATTCCAGATTATGGGAAAGCAAGGTTTTAACGTGAAGATGATTAGATGGATAGCTACTATGTATGACAGGGCGAGTGTGCGTGTACAGGTGAATGGTACGTTCAGGAGGGAGGTGAGTATGGGCAGAGGGTTGCGACAGGGTTGTCCCTTATCACACCTCCTGTTCGCATGTGTGCAGGACCCCTTTTATGGATTAGTGAGGGAGGGAGTAAGGGAAGGGGAAACGGGGTCTGGTAGTGAAACAGGAATAACTGGGTACGTAGACAATACAACGATCCTTGTAGGAAACGAAGAGGGATTGAGGAATGTTGGCAACATTATAGGAGTGTTTGGTAGGGCGACTGGGTTAAGGGTTAATAAAGTTAAGTCCAAGTTATTTGAGGTAGGAACATGGGTGGGGGGGGGGGAACTGGGGTTAAGGTATGGATGGATGATAGTTGATGTGATTAAAATATGTGGTGTTATCTTTTGGGGTGACTTTAGTAAAGCGAGAGAAGAAAATACTGGGGCAGTGGTAGGGGCGGCGCTGCACAGGATGCAAGGTTGGAAACCAGGGGATGTAACATTATTGCAAAGGGTGGTGGTTGTCAATACCTTAATTTACAGTAAACTGTGGTTTGTAGCGGCAATATATCCCTTGGTGGACAAGGAGGTGGTGGCTTTGCAGGCGAGAGTGTTAAGGTATGTTTGAGGATTTGGTAGACATTGGTTATCGAAAGAGACGGTTATGATGATGAAATGGGTTTATTGCCAGTAAAGCAGATGGTCATAGGAATGTATGTGAAACAGAGGTATCTGGGGAAAGCAGGTGTGAAAGGATGTAGGATAGGGAAAGTCATGTCAGAGGTACGTAGATGGTGGGGAGGGAAGGATTTACGCTTGTGTGAGGAAATTATGCGAGAGATGCTTGTTGCTCGGGAACCTTCAACATTAAAGGTGGGACGCCTGGCACGGTTGGGACGGTTGGGACGGAAAGAAGGAAGGACAGGGGTGGGAGGATCCGGGCCGGTGAGAGGAGAGGAAGTATTCCCGATGTATAATTGGCGGAATGTATGGAGGGGTTTGGTGAAATTGCGTTTGGCTCCACAAACAAGAGTCACTGTATTTCGGTTTCTACATGGGATACTCGCTTCCAGAGCGGTGTTGTATTATATGGGATTGATATGTGAGGGAACGTGTGAGAGATGTGGGGAACGCGAGACAGCTTACCATGCAATCTATTTTTGTGAGGAGCTAGGAGGCGTGAGGTCATGGTTTGGTAGAGTACTCCGAATGATGGGGGGAGGGGGTTTGATCATGCTGAGGGTGTTAAGTTTAGACATAGGAGGTGTCGGCAAAGATGTTCTTAGAGCGATCAGGTATCTGGCCTCTGAATATATTCACATATCATGGGTTATGAGGGAATGTGAGGGAGATGTCAGGATAAGGGCCATTGCGGCGAGTTTTTATCGAACAGCGCGTAGGAAAGAAGGGATGTATGGGAGAGATTGGGTTACAAGTTTTCCTGTGGAGTACAGGGAGATGGCTGTTGAAAAGCTGCTGCAGTTAAGGTAATAAGGAGAGAGGGTTAGATTATCCTTGGTGAGGGGTAGAGGGCGGATAATGTTAGGAATACAGTGTGGCTGGCTGTGACAGGATACTTTGGACGGGGGGGGGGCCAAGGGAGACGGATGACTATTAATTTGGACAGATGACTTGGACGTCGGACTTGGACGTACTTGGAAGGTGAAAGGGTGTAGGTTGAGAACATAGGGCATGGGGGCATTGTTTTGGGGGCTTCCTTTTTGATCTGGCATTTCTTTTTGTTGGATTGGGGCTGAGACAATATATAGTGGCTTGAGGATGGATGTCATGATTGTCACGTTCATGCAGCAGACCTTGCAAAGCAGTGTTTCACCAGGTGATATTTGGAAACTTGAGTAGCGGTACTGGTGTTAACTTTAATTAGGATCTGGGATATATATATACATGTGATAATATGCCAAGAATAAATTAACACATTTTGTATCAAACATTTAGTAAAAGGTTAAGTAGTGAGTTGTCGCTGGAACAGATGTACATACATGTAAGTTTATACAAGTACATACTGAAATTATTAGCCTCAATATGTAGTAACATGTGTATCATTGGATGCTGCTATAATTTAATGCATATTGTATGTATTACGGGTAGGTGGGGGGGGGGGGGTCCTTGTAAATGTAACAGTTTAGGTGTAGGAGTGTATCCACTGTTAACACACTGTGTGGAGGTGTAGGAGTGTATCCACTGTTAACACACTGTGTGGAGGTGTAGGAGTGTATCCACTGTTAACACACTGTGTGGAGGTGTAGGAGTGTATCCACTGTTAACACACTGTGTGGAGGTGTAGGAGTGTATCCACTGTTAACACACTGTGTGGAGGTGTATGAGTGTATCCACTGTTAACACACTGTGTGGAGGTGTAGGAGTGTATCCACTGTTAACACACTGTGTGGAGGTGTAGGAGTGTATCCACTGTTAACACACTGTGTGGAGGTGTAGGAGTGTATCCACTGTTAACACACTGTGTGGAGGTGTAGAAGTGTATCCACTGTTAACACACTGTGTGGAGGTGTAGGAGTGTCTCCACTGTTAACACACTGTGTGGAGGTGTAGGAGTGTCTCCACTGTTAACACACTGTGTGGGGTGTGGAGTGTCTCCACTGTTAACACACTGTGGGGTGGTGGAGTGTCTCACTGTTAACACACTGTGTGGGTGTGGAGTGTCTCCACTGTTAACACACTGTGTGGAGTGTAGGAGTGTTCCACTGTTAACACACTGTGGGGTGTGAGTGTCTCCACTGTTCACACTGTGTGGAGGTGTGGAGTGTTCCACTGTTAACACACTGTGGTGGGGGTGGATGTTCCACTGTTAACACACTGTGTGGTGGTGGTAGGTCTCCACTGTTCACACTGTGTGGAGGTGTGGAGTGTCTCCACTGTTAACACTGTGTGGTGGTGGAGTGTCTCCACTGTTACACACTGTGTGGGGTGGTGGAGTGTCTCCACTGTTACACACGTGTGGAGGTGGTGGAGTGTTCCACTGTTAACACACTGTTGGAGGTGTGGAGTGTCTCCACTGTTAACACACTGTGTGGGGTGCAGGAGTGTCTCCACTGTTAACACACTGTGTGGTAGGTGTGGAGTGTCTCCACTGTTAACACACTGTGTGGGGTGGTGAGTGTCTCACTGTTAACACTGTGTGGGTGGGAGTGTCTCCACTGTTAACACACTGTGGTGGTGTGGAGTGTCTCCACTGTTAACCACTGTGTGGGGTGTAGGAGTGTCTCCACTGTTAACACACTGTGTGGAGGTGTAGGAGTGTATCCACTGTTAACACACTGTGTGGAGGTGTAGGAGTGTATCCACTGTTAACACACTGTGTGGAGGTGTAGGAGTGTCTCCACTGTTAACACACTGTGTGGAGGTGTAGGAGTGTCTCCACTGTTAACACACTGTGTGGAGGTGTAGGAGTGTATCCACTGTTAACACACTGTGTGGAGGTGTAGGAGTGTCTCACTGTTAACACACTGTGTGGGTGGAGTGTTCCACTGTTACACTGGTGGAGGTGAGAGTGTCTCCACTGTTAACACTGTGTGGAGGTGTAGGAGTGTATCCACTGTTAACACACTGTGTGGAGGTGTAGGAGTGTATCCACTGTTAACACACTGTGATGAGTGTAGGAGTGTCTCCACTGTTAACACACTGTGTGGAGGTGTAGGAGTGTATCCACTGTTAACACACTGTGGGAGTGTAGGAGTGTATCCACTGTTAACACCTGTGGAGGTGTAGGAGTGTTCCACTGTTAACACACTGTGGGAGTGGATGTATCCACTGTTAACACACTGTGTGGAGGTGTGGAGTGTCTCCACTGTTAACACAATGTGTGGAGGTGTGGAGTGTATCCCTGTTAACACTGTGTGGAGGTGTAGGAGTGTCTCCACTGTTAACACACTGTGGAGGTGTGAGTGTATCACTGTTAACACACTGTGTGGAGGGTAGAGTGTATCCACTGTTAACACACTGTGTGGGGTGGAGTGTATCCACTGTTAACACACTGTGTGGAGGTGTAGGAGTGTATCCACTGTTAACACACTGTATGGAGGTGTAGGAGTGTCTCCACTGTTAACACACTGTGTGGAGGTGTAGGAGTGTCTCCACTGTTAACACACTGTGTGGAGTGAAGGAGTGTATCCACTGTTAACACATGTGTGGAGGTGTAGGAGTGTCTCCACTGTTAACACACTGTGTGGAGGTGTAGAGTGTATCCACTGTTAACACACTGTGTGGAGTGTAGGAGTGTCTCCACTGTTAACACACTGTGTGAGGTGTAGAGTGTATCCACTGTTAACACACTGTGTGGAGGTGTAGGAGTGTCTCCACTGTTAACACACTGTACTCACCTAGTTGTGGTTGCAGGGGTCGAGTCAAAGCTCCTGGCCCCGCCTCTTCACTGGCCGCTACTGGGTCACTCTCCCTGCGCCATGAGCTTTATCATACCTCTGCTTAAAGCTATGTATGAGCCTGCCTCCATACATCGCTTCCTAAACTATTCCACTTCCGACAACTCTGTGACTGAAGAAAACTTCCTAACATCTCTGTGATTCATCTGAGTCTTCAACTTCCATCTGTGTCCCCTTGTTGTTGTGTCCCATCTCTGGAACATTCTGTCTCTGTCCACTTTGTCAATTCCTCTCAGTAGGAGTGTATCCACTGTTAACACACTGTGTGGAGGTGTAGGAGTGTCTCCACTGTTAACACACTGTGTGGAGGTGTAGGAGTGTATCCACTGTTAACACACTGTGTGGAGGTGTAGGAGTGTATCCACTGTTAACACACTGTGTGGAGGTGTAGGAGTGTATCCACTGTTAACACACTGTGTGGAGGTGTAGGAGTGTATCCACTGTTAACACACTGTATGGAGGTGTAGGAGTGTCTCCACTGTTAACACACTGTGTGGAGGTGTAGGAGTGTCTCCACTGTTAACACACTGTGGAGGTGTAGGAGTGTATCCACTGTTAACACACTGTGTGGAGGTGTAGGAGTGTCTCCACTGTTAACACACTGTGTGGAGGTGTAGGAGTGTATCCACTGTTAACACACTGTGTGGAGGTGTAGGAGTGTCTCCACTGTTAACACACTGTGTGGAAGTGTAGGAGTGTATCCACTGTTAACACACTGTGTGGAGGTGTAGGAGTGTCTCCACTGTTAACACACTGTACTCACCTAGTTGTGGTTGCAGGGGTCGAGTCAAAGCTCCTGGCCCCGCCTCTTCACTGGCCGCTACTGGGTCACTCTCCCTGCGCCATGAGCTTTATCATACCTCTGCTTAAAGCTATGTATAGAGCCTGCCTCCACTACATCGCTTCCTAAACTATTCCACTTCCCGACAACTCTGTGACTGAAGAAATACTTCCTAACATCTCTGTGATTCATCTGAGTCTTCAACTTCCATCTGTGTCCCCTTGTTGTTGTGTCCCATCTCTGGAACATTCTGTCTCTGTCCACTTTGTCAATTCCTCTCAGTAGGAGTGTATCCACTGTTAACACACTGTGTGGAGGTGTAGGAGTGTCTCCACTGTTAACACACTGTGTGGAGGTGTAGGAGTGTATCCACTGTTAACACACTGTGTGGAGGTGTAGGAGTGTCTTCACTGTTAACACACTGTGTGGAGGTGTAGGAGTGTATCCACTGTTAACACACTGTGTGGAGGTGTAGGAGTGTCTCCACTGTTAACACACTGTGTGGAGGTGTAGGAGTGTATCCACTGTTAACACACTGTGTGGAGGTGTAGAAGTGTCTCCACTGTTAAACTGTGTGGAGGTGGTGGACAGCATATGGGAAAATAAAGTCTAAAAAGAAAGCAGGCCGTGTTAGGATTCTCAAAGATGCATATCAGTTGTATAAACACTGGGATAAGACATTCAGGGTCTCATTAGGAAGAGGCTGTTTTCATGTTTGTTCTTATTCTATATTATGTTTAGGAATTAGATTCAGGGGTACACAGGATGAAGGACGTACACCATAAGGTGGAATTAAAATGTTTCTAATGTAATGTATGAGTTACAGATTCGCTGGATTACATAAAACTTAGGTTTGTTGTATGCCTTAGAAAATATTTAATATGTCAGTGTCTTGCTTGTGAATTATTGTGATACCTTCTTAAGCAGATCAGATAATATGGTTGATGAGGATTTCTTAGATACATTGTGTAGGTACTGTCTGTACAACCCAGCAGGATATCTGTACAGTTATTACTTGTTGATTATTGTCCACTGTGTTAATACTATTATAATTTCATTTAGGAGGCTATGGGACAATGGACCTGTCTGGATGTTGTCTCCATATACTAGTGATATATTTCGTGCAATTGCTCGGAAGTATCTATTTAATATATTTAATGTACATAAGGTCTTAAATAATAATAAAAAAATATGCTACACAAGCTACCACCACCACTTCATGTTCACTCCCTCTCTGCTGTGTTTCTCTGTGAATTCTGTGAGAATTCCTGGCCAGAGATGTATACCCAAGTGCCCGAGGTCACTCTAAGCCATATGGATCTCCAAGTCGCATGGATCAGCAAGCCATGGATTACTAAGCCGTATGGATCATCATGCCACTTGATGTCCCAGTCACGTGTTGTCCTTGCCTCATCTAGCCAGATGTCCAAGCCACGTGTTGTCCATGCCTGATCAAGCCAGATGTCCAAGCCATATGCTGTTGTCTGCTACCTGATGTCACCCTGCAACGTCACCTAGTTGCTATGACGTCACCCAGGACGTCACCTTCTGACGTCATCTCACGATGTCACCCAGGACGTCAGCCCGACATCACCTCACGAATCAATACAGGTCGTTGCCTGACTTCATTCATGCTGTCACCCTGCCATTACGTTACCTTGTGATGTCACCACACATCATCATTCATGACATCACACCTGACAACACTCCATGATGCCACATCGACAGTGTTATAGTGAGCATTGAAGTGTTTTTAATAGTGTCTAGAACGACTGAGTGAAGAAATATTGAAGGTGTTCAGTAGCATAATGTCACATTAAATCCTCTCAGTCATTGTTCCATTAATAGTGTTCTCACATGTTCGTGAATGACTTAATGTCGATTTTTGCACAGACAAGCATCATATGCAAGTGCATGCCATGATGTAGTAATATTACCACATGCGCATTGAAGGTGTGTCCCGATGTGGTGGTCTGAGCCCTGATCAGTGTGTAAACCACAGTGTGGTCTGAGCCCAGACCATTGTAACACCATCGTGTTGCATGTCACCCCGATGTCGTTCGACGACGGACATTAGTCAGTCAAGGCGTCACATATGTTGAGTTGTCTGTGCCCCGTTGTATAGATACTACTTGTGCTCACCACTCTCGTAGATGTCACGTCAGAGTCGTCCCTGCTATGACTCCCTGAGTCATCCCTGCTATGACTCCCTATATACCTGAGTCGTCCCTGCTATGACTCCCTATACACCTGAGTCGTCCCTGCTATGACTCCCTATACACCTGAGTCGTCCCTGCTATGACTCCCTATACACATGAGTCGTCCCTGCTATGACTCCCTATACACTTAAGTCGTCCCTGCTATGACTCCCTATACACTTGAGTCGTCCCTGCTATGACTCACTCTCGCTGTGCGACAGTAAAAGTCGAAAAGTGTCCTCCTGAGTCTCACGCCAGAAGTTCTGCACTGCCCAGATGCTGAGTTCTGCCGACTCCTCACTTGAGGGCACCAGCAGGTTGTGCCCCAGGTTGAGTAAGCCCTGCAGTGACTACTCCACGATTACTACTTCACTGTTCCAAACAATACTGTACCCTGATACGTCATAGCTCAGCCGCAGCGATGTCTCCTGGTGTGTTACAGTATTTGTCCAGACGTAGGAAGGTGTGCAGTGATGCCTCTGAGACGCAGGAAGTTGTGCAGTGATGCCTCTGAGACGCAGGAAGTTGTGCAGTGATGCCTCTGAGACGCATGAAGGTGTGGTGTGCAGTGATGCCTCTGAGACGCAGGAAGGTGTGAAGTGATGCCTCTGAGACGCATGAAGGTGTGCAGTGACGCCTCTGAGACGCAGGAAGGTGTGCACTGATGCCTCTGAGACGCATGAAGGTGTGCAGTGACGCCTCTGAGACGCAGGAAGGTGTGCACTGATGCCTCTGAGACGCAGGAAGGTGTGCAGTGATGTCTCTGAGACGCAGGAAGGTGTGCACTGATGCCTCTGAGACGCATGAAGGTGTGCAGTGACGCCTCTGAGACGCAGGAAGGTGTGCACTGATGCCTCTGAGACGCAGGAAGGTGTGCAGTGATGCCTCTGTGACGCAGGAAGGTGTGCAGTGATGCCTCTGAGACGCAGTAAGGTGTGCAGTGATGCCTCTGAGACGCAGGAAGGTGTGCACTGATGCCTCTGAGACGCAGGAAGGTGTGCACTGATGCCTCTGAGACGCAGGAAGGTGTGCACTGATGCCTCTGAGACGCAGGAAGGTGTGCAGTGATGCCTCTGAGACGCAGGAAGGTGTGCACTGATGCCTCTGAGACACAGGAAGGTGTGCACTGATGCCTCTGAGACGCAGGAAGGTGTGCACTGATGCCTCTGAGACGCAGAAAGGTGTGCACTGATGCTTCTGAAACGCAGGAAGGTGTGCACTGATGCTTCTGAAACGCAGGAAGGTGTGCACTGATGCTTCTGAGACGCAGGAAGGTGTGCACTGATGCTTCTGAGGCTCACTGTGTTGATGCTGACGCACCATATTTTAGCACACACCTTTTTTTCTTCCTTCCTTGTAGGAAGTTTTTTTTGGGGGTGTTCATGTCCACACGTGTATATATATGATTGATAATTTGTGTTTGTGCCCCATTCCTGAGACAGAGAAACTGAGTTTTTTCCAGTCACTTGACACAGTCAAGGACAACAGTGGGTAGGTGGCCAAGCTATGTACACCCTTTTGGCTCTGGTGGTCTGGTGGCTAAAGCTCTCGCTTCACACGGGTAGGGTCTGGGTTCGATTCCCAGTCAGGGTAGAAACTTTGGGCGTGTTTCATTACACCTGTAGTCTATGTTCACCCATCAGTAAAATGGGTACCTGGGTGTTAGTGGACTGGTGTGGGTCGCATCCTGGGACACTGACCTAATTTGCGGGAAATGATCAGCATAACAAGCGGCTTTCTATATATAATACTTATTACAAGATTGCCACTAGTATGCCTAGGTATGCCTAGGCATTTCGGGCAGACTAATACTAGTTCTTACTCTATATTGACACAGGATATGGATTATACTGGTATTAAGGTTAGGTAATTGTAGTGATTAACTAGATTTACAAAACTGAAGTAGTTCAAAATTAGTTTATCTATTAATAGAAATGGTCTCGTTTTGGCATGATACAGTTTCTATATTGGAGTGTCTTAGAAAAACTTATAACTAGCTTAAGAAGAATGAATCAATAGCTGAATTCAGAATTATATGTTTACAGTCTTGTGTAAATTAAGGGAAGCCACAGATATCAATAAGTGTATTTTGCTGTGGATATGTGCAAGATAAAGTAGTTTTCATGTGGTTAGCTACCGGTGGGGTATGTAAGGGAGATAAGATGTTTTTTAACGGTGCTTTTGAAAATGGAGGTTGTGTCTGCATTTCTAGAGTTTTCAGACAGGGAGTTCCAGATTTTAGGTCCTTTTATGTACATTGAATTTTTGTATAGATTTAGTCGGACACGGGGAATGTCAAAAAGATGTTTGTGTCTGGTATTATGTCTATGGGTCCTGTCACAACTATCAAGAATGTGTTTTAGTTCAGGGTTTATATTGGAATTTATGGTTCTGTAGATGTAGATTACAGAGTAGTAAGTGTGGATGTTCTGAACAGTGAATAAGTTTAAGTATTTGAAGAGTGGGGGGAAAGGGTTGCCTAGCATTGGATTGCGTGATAATTCTTACTGCGGCTTTTTGTTGGGTTATTATTGGCTTTAGGTGGGTGATTTCTGTTGATCCCCAAGCACAAATGGCATATGTGAGGTAGGGATAGATGAGTCAATAGTATAGTGTGAGTAGGGCTGATTGTGGCACATAGTAACGTATCTTAGAGAGGATCCTAACAGTTTTGGACATTTTTTTTTTTTTGTTATGTTGGACATGAGTGCTGAATTTCAGGTTGCTGTCGAGGTGAAGGCCCAGGAATTTGCCCTCATTATGTTTATCAATAAGAGTGTTGTCAATCTTAATATAGTAGTATGTCATTGATGTCAGCTATGGTCAGTATACCTTGTACATGAACTTGTAGTAAATAAAGATATTATTATTATTCTTATTATTATTATTATTATTATTATTATTATTATTATTATTATTATTATTATTATTATTATTATTATATTTCACGTTGGGCCGCATTTGTTTCACATCACTAGTGCTGCCATCTTGGGGGCTGTATCTGCCCTATCCTGCACACATTCAACAAACCTACTACTACTCCTCCTCTCTCTCCTTCGTGGGCTGGGGGCCCTGGCATGGCCCCCAGAGCAAGTTAACACACGGAGTGTAATCAAGAACCCAATTAAGGAACACGTCGCTTCCAAAGAGTATCATTCACTGCCACTAGCCTTATAATCAAACTTAGTTAAAATATTGGTAATCCCTCTTATGTATGCTGGGAGGCAGTTGAACAGTCCTGTGCTCCTGACACTTATTGTGTTATTTCTTAGCGTACTCATGGCGCCCCTGCTTTTCATTGGGGGGATGTTGCATCTCCTGCCGAGCTTTTGCTTTCATAGGGAGTGATTTTCATGTGGAGATTTGGGACTAGTCCCTCTAGGAATTTCCAAGTGTATGTTATCATATATCTTTGTCGCCTACGTTCCAGGGAATACAAATAAATGAATTTCAAGGGATTTAGGTGCTTTATCATAATTATACATGCCATTAAAGTTCTCTGTATATTCTCTAGGTCTGCAATTTCGCCTGTCTTAAAAGGGGAGATAAGTGTACTGCAATAATAAGATACATTCACATATCACATAGATTATTACAATATATATCTCTATATTCCTCAATAAGTGGACAATCAAGCACGTAGTGTTATGGAAAGTAACCATAAGGCTGAGCACATTTACTGCACAGAGTTTCATCAGGTGTGTGTATGCCAGACTGTCAGACGTACTGTAAACAGTTTCATCAGGTGTGTGTATGCCAGACTGTCAGACGTACTGTAAACAGTTTCATCAGGTTTGTGTATGCCAGACTGTCAGACGTACTGTAAACAGTTTCATCAGGTGTGTGTATGCCAGACTGTCAGACGTACTGTAAACAGTTTCATCAGGTTTGTGTATGCCAGACTGTCAGACGTACTGTAAACAGTTTCATCAGGTGTGTGTATGCCAGACTGTCAGACGTACTGTAAACAGTTTCATCAAGTGTGTGTATGCCAGACTGTCAGACGTACTGTAAACAGTTTCATCAGGTGTGTGTATGCCAGACTGTCAGACGTACTGTAAACAGTTTCATCAGGTGTGTGTATGCCAGACTGTCAGACGTACTCTAAACAGTTTCATCAGGTGTGTATGCCAGACTGTCAGACGTACTCTAAACAAGACTATGCCTGGCTATTACTGTATCAGTCCGTCTTATTACATTGCAAGTTGACTTTTAAATATGTTTATCTTGGTTGATGTTATCATAGTGGGTTATTGATGTTTTCAGGCTTCTAACTGTATTAATATGACATTGGGTTTTATTTACATCTGTAATAATATTATTCCTAATGCTTGACAAAGATACATTATATTCTATATTTTCTTCAGGGAACTTTCTTTGGTTATTGTATCTACTTAATCATGTAGAAGTACTTCAGTGTCTGATGGATTCTATTTGGATTGTACATTAATTACACTGGTCTCCATGATTTTTTATTGACTCTATGGTATCTTTTCCGGTATATATATGGAAAATATTGATTCATTGTGTTTTTATTCATCTCTATCACATCAGGTTGTCAAGTTATACAGAAACGTTACTTTTCTCTTTTCGTATAACATAAGTAAATGAGAAAGTGGTATATTACCAATTAAAATTCTTACCTTATATTGACTTAAATGTTAAATCTAATATATTTTTCTTTATTTTCAGATTATTAATATGTCTAGAAGCTGCTTAAATTCACCAGACATATTTTGTTATGTCTGCGGACAATTCACACCTTCAGATTCCCGGAGCAACATTACTCCTTTATTGAAGCTCTGCTACTTTGTTTATTTTGGCTGCAAACTTGGAGACCAGGACAAACCATTTGCACCACACAAAGCTTGCAAGAGTTGCATCAGTCAGCTCCAAATGTGGTCAGTTGGAAAACTTAAATGTATGCCCTTTGGAGTACCAATGGTATGGCGGGAGCAGATGAACCTCCACGATGACTGCTACTTTTGTATGACTAAAGTAGCTGGAGTCAACAAGACGACTAAAGATCGCATAATATACCCAAATATTCCTTCAGCAATAAGGCTGTTCCACACTCTGAAGATATTCCTGTACCTGTGCCACCTGAGACATGACAAATTTCATCAGAGTCTGATACCAGTGATTCTAAGGAGATGGAAGTAGACTATGAACCACCAACAAATGATGATCCAAAACCCTTCAACCAAGTTGAGCTCAATGACTTGGTGAGAGACCTTAACCTTCCAAAAGAAAGTGCACAGTTACTTGGCTCTAGACTGAAGGAACACAAGCTTCTAGCTCCTGGAACAACATTCGTTTGGTACTGTCATCGTGAAGCGGAATTCACTCAGTTCTTTGACAAAGAGAAATCTTTAGTTTTGTGTTCAAATATTTCTGGCCTTATTAAACACATAGGGATGTCATACGAAGCAGATGAATGGAGACTCTTCATTGATTCTTCTAAAAGAAGTTTAAAGGCTGTACTTCTCTACAATGGCAACACAGCTGCATCTTTGCCAATTGGCCAAAGTGTCCAAATGTCAAAAACGTACGCAAATATGATGACACTAATATCTGCAATCAAGTACCAGAATCACAATTTTCTCATATGTGGTGATTTAAAAGTTATTGCTCTCCTACTAGGTCTTCAAGGTGGATACACCAAGTATCCCTGTTTTCTGTGTCTTTGGGATAGCAGGGCAGACAGCCAGCACTATGAACAAAAAGACTGGCCACCAAGAACCAGCCTCTTACCCGGAAATCACAACGTGAAAACTGTGCCACTAGTTGACCCTTAGAAAATTCTGCTGCCACCATTCCACATCAAATTAGGGCTTATGAAAAAATTTTGTGAAGGCCTTGAACAAGAATGGAACTGCTTTCAAGTACCTGGAGTCAAAGTTTCCTCGTATAAGTGAAGGAAAGCTAAAGGAAGGAATCTTTGTTGACCCTCAGATTCGGAAACTGATGAAGGACAAGCATTTTGATGAAGCATTAGCAGGTGTCGAGGTGAATCCCTGGTTTTCATTCAAGCAGATTGTCCACAACTTCCTGGGAAACAGGCGCTCCCCCGAATATGAAAAAATGATCCAAGACCTGATTTCAAGTTTCCAACAACTTGGGTCTAGAATGAGTGTGAAGATGCAGTTTTTGCACTCACATCTTGACTATTTTCCCAACAATTGTGGGGACTACAGTGAGGAACAAGAAGAGCGGTGGTTCCATCAGGATATTTGCACCATGGAAACTCGATACCAGGGCAAATGGAATGTCAGCATGATGGCGAATTACTGCTGGTCATTGAAACGTAATGGTCTCGATGCACAGCACAAACGAAAATCAAAGCGGTCTTCCTTCCTTTGATTCAATATGTAGGCTAACCATTAGGAGCATATTTTTTTTTAATAAAATCATTTGAGTTGATTCATGTTGATTTGGAATTCATATGTTCTTAAAACTAACAGAATGTGCTTTTCCATGATTACTTGCCTAATTTTAATAAAGTAACAATTTATTATAAATTCACATTTTTTTATCATTAATTTGTATTTTATTCAAAATCCTTACGCGATAGAGCAAAATGGTTTAGATATTTACAGTCAGCATGAATAAAAAATAAAAAATAAAAACATTCCAAATGCAGACCAGTGATCAGAAAATATTTTCCAACAAATACTTGTGTTAAGTATTGAATAACATTTCCACTTAACCATCAAATTGGCCGCTAATACAGAAATTCTTTGCTTATTGTTACATTATTCTCAGTGATCACTTCAACTAATATTAAATCTAAACAAGTCATATTCATTGAAAACAATATTTGATATTTTCATCTTAGCTCAAAAATGTCATAATTTTCTTCCCGCCACACCAGTGCCAGGTTCGTGCCCACAACAGTGCCAGGTTCCCGCCCACAACAGTGCCAGGTCCCCGCCCACAACACAGTGCCAGGTCCCCGCCCACAACACAGTGCCAGGTTCGTGCCCACAACAGTGCCAGGTTCGTGCCCACAACAGTGCCATGTACGTGCCGACAACAGTGCCAGGTTCCTGTCCACAACAGTGCTAGGTTCGTCCCCACAACAGTGCCAGGTTCCTGTCCACAACAGTGCCAGGTTCCTGCCCATAACAGTGCCAGGATCCCGCCCACAACAGTGCCAGGTTCCCGCCCACAACAGTGCCAGGTTCATGCCAGACTAAACACTATGATGATGACAATCTCAGAATATTGAAAAAGAGAATTCTGCTGGTAATTACATATTTTTTAGGATAAAACTATAAGGTTCAACACTGAATTAATTATCAACAACTCTTTGCTTTACAGGTTTGTGTTGTTCTCTGCACATATGACTGTGAATTTACTGCAGTTACTGAAAATGACAAGTGTCGACTTATTGGTCGTCCTAATCCTGCACACATTAAATACATCCAGGTGACTACTGTGACACCCTAGTAAACTCCGGTGTAGTTAGTCTGGAACATATTGCATTTCCCACAAGTCTCACGTAACAAGCTATCAGAAGCAGCACCAACGATAATTCCCAAGTGTTGATACAACTCACAGTTAACAACATTGTGCTCATTAGTTAGGTGTATTTAAAGTAGTATCATAGACATACCTATGATGCGGTGCTAGAGTTGTCCCACGATGACCAGTGATCCACACTTACCTGTGAGAGTTGTCCCACGATGACCAGTGATCCACACTTACCTGTGAGAGTTGTCCCACGATGACCAGTGATCCACACTTACCTGTGAGAGTTGTCCCACGATGACCAGTGATCCACACTTACCTGTGAGTTGTCCCACGATGACCAGTGATCCACACTTACCTGTAGAAGAAAACAAGGAAATTTATATGAATCATCTTGCTCTACCATCAAGACCTAAATATCATAATCAATTTACATTAACTATTGCAAATTAATTATTTTATTTGACACACCCGCCTGGATAGAAGTCACCTTATCACACTGGAGCAACCAGAGCTTCGTAATCAAGTGTTTCCGAGGCTCATTATTATTATAATCAAAAGTAAGTACTAAACCAGCAGGGTCATACAGCGCTGCAGGGTAGAGGTTGTGTGATAAATCTGTTGCTGTCACAAAGACAAAGAGGAAGTCTGTGTCAAAAGTGGGGCTGTCAGCGAGGAGGGAAGATAGAGTAAGGGTGTTAGAGCAGTGACAGTGTGGCTGTCAGCGAGGAGGGAAGATAGAGTAAGGGTGTTAGAGCAGTGACAGTGTGGCTGTCAGCGAGGAGGGAAGATAGAGTAAGGGTGTTAGAGCAGTGACAGTGTGGCTGTCAGCGAGGAGGGAAGATAGAGTAAGGGTGTTAGAGCAGTGACAGTGTGGCTGTCAGCGAGGAGGAAGATAGAGTAAGGGTGTTAGAGTAGTGACAGTGTGGCTGTCAGCGAGGAGGGAAGATAGAGTAAGGGTGTTAGAGCAGTGACCGTGTGGCTGTCAGCGAGGAGGGGAAAATAGAGTAAGGGTGTTAGAGTAGTGACAGTGTGGCTGTCAGCGAGGAGGAAGATAGAGTAAGGGTGTTAGAGCAGTGACAGTGTGGCTGTCACTGAGGAGGGAAGATAGAGTAAGGGTGTTAGAGCAGTGACAGTGTGGCTGTCAGCGAGGAGGGAAGATAGAGAGGGTGTTAGAGCAGTGACAGTGTGGCTGTCAGCGAGGAGGAAGATAGAGTAAGGGTGTTAGAGCAGTGACAGTGTGGCTGTCAGCGAGGAGGAAGATAGAGAAGGGTGTTAGAGTAGTGACAGTGTGACTGTCAGCGAGGAGGAAGATAGAGTAAGGGTGTTAGAGTAGTGACAGTGTGGCTGTCAGCGAGGAGGGAAGATAGAGTAAGGGTGTTAGAGTAGGACAGTGTGACTGTCAGCGAGGAGGAAGATAGAGTAAGGGTGTTAGAGCTGTGACAGTGTGGCTGTCAGCGAGGAGGAAGATAGAGTAAGGGTGTTAGAGCAGTGACAGTGTGGCTGTCAGCGAGGAGGAAGATAGAGTAAGGGTGTTAGAGTAGTGACAGTGTGGCTGTCAGCGAGGAGGAAGATAGAGTAAGGGTGTTAGAGCAGTGACAGTGTGGCTGTCAGCGAGGAGGGAAGATAGAGTAAGGGTGTTAGAGCAGTGACAGTGTGGCTGTCAGCGAGGAGGGAAGATAGAGTAAGGGTGTTAGAGCAGTGACAGTGTGGCTGTCAGCGAGGAGGGAAGATATAGTAAGGGTGTTAGAGTAGTGACAGTGTATCTGTCAGCGAAGAGGAAGATAGAGTAAGGGTGTTAGAGTAGTGACAGTGTGGCTGTCAGCGAGGGGGAAGATAGAGTAAGGGTGTTAGAGCAGTGACAGTGTGGCTGTCAGCGAGGAGGGAAGATAGAGTAAGGGTGTTAGAGTAGTGACAGTGTGGCTGTCAGCGAGGAGGGAAGATAGAGTAAGGGTGTTAGAGTAGTGACAGTGTGGCTGTCAGCGAGGAGGGAAGATAGAGTAAAGGTGTTAGAGCAGTGACAGTGTGGCTGTCAGCGAGGGGGAAGATGAGTAAGGGTGTTAGAGCAGTGACAGTGTGACTGTCAGGAGGAGGGAAGATAGGTAAGGGGTAAGTAGGACAGTGTGGCTGTCAGCGAGGAGGGAAGATAGAGTAAGGGTGTTAGAGCAGTGACGATGTTGAAAGTTAATTCTGTGTGCTCGCTGATAGACTGGACAGTCCAAAAGAATATGGCAAACTGAAATTGAAACCTGATAATATACACAGAGTGGAACTGGGCGCCTTTCAACGTGATACCCATGAGTGAGACGTGTGTGCCCAGTGCCAAGACGAGAAAGCGTTGTCTCACAACCTGATATGTCAACGTATGACAAAATACACATTTTTTGCTGTACAGCTCAACAATGTATGATAGTAGAAGATGGTGAAATACCGCTGGACTTATACATTCAATTCGTGAAGTAATGTTTGTCTGGAGTGTTTGTAATCTTCTGTAATGAACCACAAACATTGTTCAGTGTTCCATCAACTAGTTGACTCATCATCC